>JAAIUW010000229.1:0-44227 GCA_014851425.1 Senna tora | reverse complement strand
TTTTCGCTAAGATAAGTGTTTAGAAAACATGATATTCATCAGTTTTCGCTAGTGAGTGTTTTCGAGAACCTTGATTTTCTTGTTGATCAGTTTTCGTCGTTGAGTGTTTCGAAAACTTTATATTCATCAGTTTCCTCCTATGAGTGTTTCGAAAACTTCATATTCTTGTTAATCAATTTTCTCCATTGAGTGTTTGGAAAACTTGATATTCATCAGTTTTTGCCAATGAGTATTTCAGAAACTTGATTTTCTTGTTAATCAGTTTTCACCAATTAGTGTTTCGAAAACTTTATATTCATCGGTTTTCGCCGGTAAGTGTTTCAAAAACGTTGATATTCATCAGTTTTCGACCGATGAGTGTTTCGAAAACTTGATATTCTTCAGTTTGCACGGATTAGTGTTTCGGAAACTTGATATTTATCAGTTTTCGCCCATGAGTGTTTCGAAAACTTGATTTTCTTGTTAATCAGTTTTCGCCGATGAGTGTTTCAAAAACTTGATATTAATCAGTTTTCGCCGGTGACTGTTTCGAAAACTTGATATTGATCAGTTTTCGCCATTGAGTGTTTCGAAAAATTGATTTTCTTGGTAATCAGTTTTCGCCGATGAGTGTTTCAAAATCTTGATATTCATCAGTTTTCGCCAATTACTGTTCTAGAAACTAGATATTCATCAGTTTTCGCCAATGAGTCTTTCGAAAACTTGATTTTTTTGTTAATTAGTTTTTGCCGGTGAGTGTTTAAAAAACTTTATATTAATCAGTTTTCGCCGGTGATTGTTTCGTAAACATGAAATTCATTAGTTTTCGCCAATGAGTATTTTCAAAACTTGATTTTCTAGTTAATCCTTTTTCGCCGGTGAGTGTTTCGGAAACTTGATATTCTTTAGTTTTCGCCAATGAGTGTTTCAAAAACATGATTTTCTTGTTAATCAGTTTTCATCGATGAGTATTTCAAAAACTTAATATTCATCAGTTTTTGCCGGTGAGTGTTTCGGAAACTTGATATTCATCAGTTTTTGCTAATGAGTATTTCGAAAACTTAATTTTCTTGTTAATCAATTTTCGCTGATGAGTGTTTCGAAAACTTGATTTTCATCACTTTTCATCGGTGAGTGTCTCGAAAATTAGATATTCATTAATTTTCGCCAATGAGTGTTTTGAAAACTTGATTTTCCTGTTAATCTGTTTTCGTCGATGAGTGTTTAGAAAACTTGATATTCATCAGTTTTCGCGGGTGAGTGTTTAGAAACCTTGATATTCATCAGTTTTCACCGATTAGTCTTTCGGAAACTTGATATTCATCAGTTTTCGCCATTGAGGGTTACGAAAACTTGATTTTCTTGTTAATCAGTTTTCGCCGATGAGTGTTTCGAAAACTTGATATTCATCTGTTTTCGCCGGTAAGTGTTTAGAAAAGTTTATATTCATCTGTTTTCTCCAGTGAGTGTTTCGAAAACATGATTTTCTTGTTAATCAGTTTCCGCCGATGAGTGTTTTGAAAACTTCATATTCATGAGTTTTCCCCGATTAGTGTTTCGAAAACTTGATTTTCTTGTTAGTCACTTCGCCGTTGAGTGTTTCAAAAACTTGATATTCATCAGTTTTGGCCGATTAGTGTTTCGAAAACTTGATATTAATCAGTTTTCGCCAATGAATATTTCAAAAACTTGATTTTCTTGTTAATCAGTTTTCGTCGATGAGTGTTTCAAAAACTTGATATTCATCAGTTTATGCCGGTGAGTGTTTCGAAAACTTGATATTCATCAGTTTTCCTCAATGGGTGTTTCGAAAATTTGATTTTTCTGTTAATCGGTTTTTGCCGATGAGTGTTTCGAAAACTTGATATTCATCAGTTTTCGCCGCTTAGTGTTTCGAAAACTTGATATTCTTTCATTTTCCCGAATGATTGTTTCAAAAACTTGATTTTCTTGTTAATATGTTTTCGCCGATGAGTGTTTCGAAAACTTGATATTCATCAGTTTTCGCCAGTGAGTGTTTCGAAAACTTGATATTCATTAGTTTTCGCCAATGAGTGTTTCGAAAACTTGATTTTCTTGTTAATCAGTTTTCGCGATGAGTGTTTCGAAAACTAGATACTCATCAGTTTTCGCCGATCAGTGTTTGGGAAACTTGATATTCATCAGTTTTCGCCAATGAGTGTTTTGAAAACTTGATTTTTTGTTAATCAGTTTTCGCCAGTGAGTGTATCGAAAACTTGGTATTCTTAAGTTTTTTCCATTGAATGTTTCGTAATCTTGATTTTCTTGCTAATCAGTTTTCGCCAATGAGTGTTTCAAAAACGTGATTTTCTTGTTAATTAGTTTTCGCCAGTGAGTGTTTCGAAAAGTTGATATTCATCAGTTTTCGCCGATGAGTGTTTTGAAAACTTGATTTTCTTGTTAATCAGTTTTTGCCGATGAGTGTTTCGAAAACATGATATTCATCAATTTTCGCCGGTGAGTGTTTCGAAAACTTGATTTTCTTGTAATCAGTTTTCGCCAGCGAGTGTTTTGGAAACTTGATATTCATCAGATTTCGCCAATTAGTATTAGGAAAACATGATTTTCTTGTTAATCAGCATTCGTCGGTGAGTGTTTCGAAAACTTGATATTCACCAGTTTTCACAATTGAGTGTTTCGAAAGCTTGATTTTCTTGTTAATCAGTTTTCACCGATGAGTATTTCGAAAACTTGATATTCATCAATTTTCGCCGGTGAGTGTTTCGAAAACTTGATATTCATCAGTTTTCCTCAATGGGTGTTTCGAAAAATTGATTTTCTTGTTAATCAGTTTTCCCCGATGAGTGTTTCAAAAACTTAATATTCATTAATTTTCGCTGATAAGTGTTTATGAAACATGATATTCATCAGTTTACACAATTGAGTGTTTGGAAAACTTTAAATTGTTGTTCATCACGTTTCGCGAATGTGTGTTTCGAAATCTTGATATTCAACAGTTTTCGCCAGTGAGTGTTTCGAAAACTTGATATTCTGAAGTTTTCGCCAATGACTGTTCCGAATACTTGATTTTCTTGTCAATCAATTTTCGCCATGAGTGTTTCGAAAACTAGATATTCATCAGTTTTCGTCGATGAGTGTTTCGGAAACTTGATATTCATCAGTTTTCGCTAATGAGTGTTTTGAAAACTTGATTTTTTGTTAATCAGTTTTCGCCAGTGAGTGTATCGAAAACTTGGTATTCTTAAGTTTTTTCCATTGAATGTTTCGTAATCGTGATCTTCTTGCTAATCAGTTTTCGCCAATGAGTGTTTCAAAAACGTGATTTTCTTGTTAATCAATTTTCGCCGGTGAGTGTTTCGGAAACTTGACATTCATCAGTTTTCGCCAATGAGCGTTTCAAAAACTTGATTTTCTTGTTAATCAGTTTTCGCCAATGAGTGTTTTAAAAACATGATATTTATCAGTTTTCGCCAGTGAGTGTTTCAAAAACTTAATTTTCTTGTTAATCAGTTTTTGCCGATGAGTATTTCAAAAACTTGATATTCATCAGTTTTCGCCAATTACTGTTTCGAAAACATGATTTTCTTGTTAATCAGTTTTCGTCGATGAGTGTTTCGAAAACTTGATATTCACCTGTTTTGGCCGGTGAGTGTTTTGAAAAGTTGATATTCTTCAGTTTTCGCCCATGAGTTTTTTGAAAACTTGTTTTTCTTGTTATTCAGTTTTCGCCGATGAGTGTTTCGAAAACTTGATATTCATCAGTTTTCGCCGATGAGTGTTTCGAAAACTTGATTTTCTTGTTATTCAGTTTTCGCCGATGAGTGTTTCGAAAACTTGATATTCATCAGTTTTCGCCAATGAGTGTTTCGAAAACATGATTTTCTTGTTAATCAGTTTTTGCCGATGAGTGTTTCGAAAACTTGATATTCATCAGTTTTCGAAGGTGACTGTTTCGAAAAGTTGATATTCACCAGTTTTCGCCAATGAGTGTTTTGAAAACTTGATTTTCTTGTTAATCCGTTTTCGCCGATGAGTGTTTCCAAAACTTGATTGTCTTGTTAATTAGTTTTCGCCTATGAGTGTTTCGAAATCTTGATATTCATCAGTTTTCGCCGGTTAGTGTTTCGGAAACATGATATTCATCAGTTTGGCAAATGACTTTTTCGAAAACTTGATTTTCTTGTAAATCAAATTTCGCCGATGAGTGTTTCGAAAACTTGATATTCATCAGTTTTGGCCAGTGAGTGTTTCGGAAACTTGATATTCATCAATTTTCGCCAATGAGTGTTTCGAAAACTTGATTTTCTTGTTAATCAGTTTTCACTGATGAGTGTTTCGAAAACTTGATATTCATCAGTTTTCGCCAATGAGTGTTTTGAAAACTTGATTTTCTTGTTAATCAGTTTTCGCCGATGAGTGTTTCAAAAACATGATATTCATCAGTTTTCGCCAATTAGTGTTTCGGAAACTTGATATTCTTCAGTTTTCGCCAATGAGTGTTTCGAAAACTTGATTTTCTTGTTAATCAGTTTTCGCCGACGAGTATTTCGAAAACTTTATATTCATTAGGTTTCGCCGGTGAGTGTTTCAAAAACTTGATATTCATCAGTTTTCGCCAATGAGTGTTTCGAAAACATGATTTTCTTGTTAATCAGTATTCGCCGATGTGTGTTTCGAAAACTTGATATTCATCAGTTTGTGCCGATTAGTGCTTCGGAAACTTGATATTCATCAGTTTCCGCCAATGAGTGTTTCGAAAACTTGATTTTCTTGTTAATCAGTTTTCGCCAGTGAGTGTATCGAAAACATGATTGAGATTGTTTGATGCATTTAGAAAGCATGTAGTTGCACTAGTTTAGAGTAACTAATGTAATAAGGACTAGAATGAAAGGAAGGAAAACATTAGAGGAGTGAGGGACTTATATGAAGGGAAGGTTATGGTTTAGGGTCATAAATGTGATTTTCTCTCTAAGACCCTAAACTCAATCTTATACGCACAAGAATGCACAAAAGAGCTCATTCTACAATTTTAGAGAGAGAGAGTTAGAGAGAGAAGGAGAAGAAAGCTCAAGGGAGAGTGATGAAGATTTGAGCTAGGAGGACATGATTCGAGCTAGGAAAATTTGTAGAATGGCATCTACACATCACAAGAAACGTAATCTAAGCATGGAAACAAGGTAATCAAAGCTTCCTTCCTCTCATTTTTGAAATTCATGGTTTTAGCTCAAATGGAGAAATTCTTGAATATGATGTTTTAAGCTGAAAGAGAGGATTAAAACTTGCATTTCTGAGTTTTACAACTTGAATGGATGCTTAGATATTGTTGCATGTATGCTGGAATGCTAGAAAATGGAAAATTGGTCATGGGTATGGGTATGGGTTTTGTGTATTTTCATATTGAAATTTAAGCATGAAAAAGCATGTGTTTGAGCTGAAATTTTGATGGGTTTTGCTGTGAAAATGATAGGGATTAAGTTCCAATAAGTAAACTCTTTTAATTTTCAAGTGTGGGGCTTTAATCTGGTCAAAAATATGTTTTAAAAAGCATTTTCGACCCGTATCAGCCGGCTGATAGCTAGAACAGCTGGCTGATGTGTTCATATGATGCCCAGAAACTTTTCCAGATTATGAACAGCCGGCTGATAGCTTTAAAATTTTTCAGAAATGTTCATGTTTTTGCCAAGAAACGTTCGTATTTTGCCCAGAAAATTCCAGATTTAGAACAGCCGGCTGATGGCTTAAGAACAGCCGGCTGTTGTGTTTTTCAGGTGGCTGAATTAGCTCTCCAGAGAGCTATCATCTGGCTGATAGGTCCTAACAGCCGGCTGATTGGTCTCTGGAAAATTTTATTTGTGAAAATTAAGGGCCAATCAGCCGGCTGATGGCCCCCAATCAGCCAGCTGATAGGGCCCTGTTTTGCATAGTGAACTTAATCACATTTAATGATGTTTTAACCACTTAATTTCATTCTCAAACATGATGCTCAATGATTTTTAAGTAATTTGAAATATGAATCAAGGGGAAATAACATAGAAAGAAAGAAAAGAGAGCTAGTATTCAATGTACATGTATCGGTAAAGAATGGGTCCATAATCGAGTGACCAATTGTCGGTATGGGACGGCTGTTGGGATTTCCACGGTCGTGTCATTATTTGGGATGGTAAAACATCCAATCGATTAAGAATGTAATTTTATAAAAACACCGTGTTGGTTACCGAATTTTAAGCTAGTATACCCTATGTGGCCATTTAAGAGCGACATGCTTAAAATTAGGCGAACCATGATTGTGACCTATTTCTTTTCAATATATGTATATGTGAATAGCATATCACGGAGGTGAATTGTTGACTCTTAAGGAAAGATGTCATGCATATAAATTGTTGATCCACAGGGAAAGACACAATGCTTGCAATAGGTTGATTCTTAAGGGAAGACGCAATGAATCCTATGTATGTGTTCAAGGAATTGAACAGTTGATCCTCCGGGACGACATGATGAATCCTAGGTATAAGTGAATGTTATGAGAGGCAAATTGTTGATCCTTCGGGAAAGAAGCAAATGGTTCTCTAATGATGATGTTATGAGGGACGAATTGTTTATCCTTCGGGAAAGACGCAAAGGGTCCTACAATGATGATGAATGTATGGATGTGTGCGAGTGTTCGCGTTGCGGCACTCCCGATGCTCATATGTTTTATGGAAATTAGGGCTAGATGCCCACATGTTTATTACGTGTTATTTCAATACCCTTGGATTTATGAATGATGATGAAATGATGAAATGTTTCATGTATATTCATATTACTCTAGTTTATGATGTTTTACAAGAATGAGGAAGATGTTATTCCATACCATACCAATGAATGGATTGAATAAGTGTTTTGAAATGATGTATCAAATGTTGCATTCACAAGAATACATGGTATGTTTTATTATGCTTCAAAGAAATGAATGATAATGCATCCATGTTTTAAATGTTATGAAATGTATGAGGAAATGCAGGGATTTTCAGTATGATGATACAGTGGTACACATTAGCAGTTTTCAAAATAGGTTGCTATGATTACTGAGATTATAAATCTCACGATTACGTTGATGTGTATTAGATGCCTAGGTACCTAAGCTCATTGGAGGCGGAGTTAGAAAGAAGACAGAATTTAGTTCCGGACTGAGTAATAGTAATTAAGAATGTAATGGTACATATAGTGATAAGGTTATCATCTTAGTAAGTACTATAAGCATATAGCAATATGTTTTCTTGTTGTGTTTGGTATCCACATTCCTTTAGCCCATTGTCGTAAACCTTTTTGGAACGGCCATGTTGGCTAACTAGGTAGTATATGCAGATAGGGATGAAGGAACTATGTATGAATAACTGAGTTATACTCACTTGTTAGTGTTTTGATGAGATCTCAGTGGCAGGGTTGTTGCCTCCAGTTCTCCTTGTATTAACTAACCTTATGTGTTGTATAATAAAATGCCAAGGCATGCAATAGTTTAACAAAAACACTTCGTTCACATGTGTTTGTATCAGGTTATCGTAGAGCTTTATTAGTTCTAGTTTTCGCTGCAATGTATGAGAACCCGAGGCTAGTACCCAAACTGATCCCACTTAATCAACCGAATCGGTTAAAATTTAAATGAACTCGGTTAAGAAAGGTTAGTAACACTCTAATTCATATCATTTATATACTAAAATGGACGTAAGGAATTGGGGTGTTACACATCGGACGGGGTCGTCACGTTTCAGGGTAGAGTGTATGTCCCAAATCAAGGGGGATTAAGGAATAAAGTCCTAGAATAGGCCACAAGAGTAGTTATACCGTACATCCGGGTGCCACTAAGGTGTATCAAGATCTCAAGAAGAGATTTTGGTGGCCGGGTATAAAAAGGGACACAGCAGAGTATGTCTCTAAGTGTCTAATATGTCAGTAGGTGAAGATTGAACATCAGAAACCTGCGGGATTGTTACAACCCTTAGATATCCCTGAATGGAAATAGGAATAGATTTCCATGGATTTTATTGTAGGTTTACCAAGGACACAGTCAGGATATTATGCTATCTGGGTGATAGTGGATAGATTGACTAAATCAGCACATTTCCTACCAATTAAGATAACTTTCTCACTAGATAAGTTAGCTCATTTGTACATTCAAGAGATAGTGAGGTTGCACGGAGTTCCCTCTAGTATTGTCTCAAATAGAGACCCTAGATTCACTTCTAGATTTTGGAAAGCCTTGCAAGGAGCATTCGGTACAAAATTGAATTTTAGTACTGCGTATCATCCTCAGACTCATGGACAGACTGAGCGAACCATTGAGACTCTAGAGGATATGCTCAGAGCATGTGCTCTTGAAAACAGGAAGTTGGGATAGGAATATTCCATTAGTGGAATTTGCGTATAATAATAGTTATCATTCCACTATAGGGATGGCTCCATATGGAGCCTTGTATGGCAGGAAATGTAGATCACCCATTTGTTGGTTTGAGATCAGGGAGAGACAACTTTTACGTCCTGAACTTGTTCAAGGGACCACTAAACAGATAAAAATGATCAGGGAAAAGATGAGAAAACCTCAGGATAGACAAAAGAATTATGCTGACAATAGGAGGAAACCATTAGAATTTGAAGAGAGGGATCACGTTTTCCTCAAAGTTTCTCCAATTACAGGTATTGGTAGAGCTATTAAGTCAAGAAAATTGAGTCCAAGATACATAGGAGCTTTCCAAATTTTGAAAAGAGTCAGTTCATCAGCCTATCAGATTGCATTGCCCACATTTTTTGTCAAATCTCCACAATGTTTTCCATGTGTCACAACTTCGAAAGTATATTTCGGATCCTTCACATATTTTGAATGTCTGAACAGTACAAGTAAAAGAGAATTTGACTTATCGTCCTAAGCCGATAAGGATCATTGATTCGGATGTTAAGCAATTGAGAAACAAGACTATTCCATTAGTGAAAGTTTCATGGGATAAATCTTCTCCTCAAGACGCAACATGGTTGAAGGAAGAGGTTATGAGGCAATCATATCAGAAACTATTCTCATGAATCGGTGAGTTCTGAAATTTCGAGGACGAAATTTTAAATAAGGAGGGGGGAATTTTAACATCTGCATCTCCCAATGATGTAATTAATTGTTTGCGAGATGAATTAAGGTTTTTGTATGTGTTTGATCCATCTAGAAGCATGTAAACTTGCATTAGAAATAGGTTAATTATGTTAGAGGGACTTGAATGAAAAGAAAGGAAAGTTTAGATGGAAGAAGACTTAGGTGTAAAGAAAAGCTTTACGGGGAATGTAATTTATAATTTTAGCTTAGAGTCAGAATGACCAACAGAATTTTGAACACTTCCCGCCTGAGTGTCAAGGTAGAGTGATGAACTCTATTTTTAATGAAAGCAATGAAGCAAGTAGAATTAAGGACTTGAATGAAAGAAGGAGTGGGAAAGTGGTGAGTCACCACTCAGCCACTCTAAAGGGCTGAAACATAGCGACCTCTCCACACACTCATCACATTTCATCAACTAGAGAGAGAGAGAGGTAGAGAGAAGGAAGAGAAAAGCTTGAAGGTGAAGTTGGGAATTCGGACTAGGACTCGATTAAGCTGGGGAAATTGATAAGATAGCATCTACACATCACAAGAAACACAATCTAGCTTGGAGTTAAGGTAATCATGGCTTCCAACCCTCGCTTTTTTTTGAAATTTAAGATTTTGCTTGAAAATGGCCAAATTTCTGATTTTGAACTTTTGGGCTGAAATAGAGAGTATAAACCTGCATTTCTATGATTTTAGAACTTGGATGGATGCCTATTAATGTTTGCATATATCTCTGAATGCTGAAACTGAAGATTTAGAAATGGGTTTGGCTATGGGTTTTGGTAGCATGTTCATAATTAAATCTAAGGAAGTTTAAGCATGTTTGGGCTAAGATTGTTCATGGGTTTTATCATTTTTATTCTTGAGAATGTTTTTGACACCTTGCATGTATTTGGATGATGAATTTTGGGTTGGAATATGTGATTGAAAGGTTTTGCGAAAACAGGGCAGAGGCACAACAATCGACTGTTAGCCTCTAACAGTCCACTGTCGTGCCCAGAAATTCAAAGAGATTTAAGACAGAGGCACAACAGTCGACTGGTAGGCTTAGCAGTCGACTGCTGTGTTCTTAACTCATCATACTTTACCAGATTTCGCAGAAATGCATATGGCAGTCGACTGCCATGCCCAATCAGTTGACTTCCATGTTCTTGATTCATGAAAAACCCTGATTCAACCCAGAAATTCAATTTCGTAAATATTTAATTGTTGAAGGTTTCAGAAGTAAGCAGCCGTCTGCTATGCTTGGGACAGTCGACTGATGGAACACAGAGAGCTATCAATCGACTGGTAAGTTCTAGCAGTGGACTGATAAACTACTACCTCTTTTTATATATTTTCAAAGAGTGAACAGTCGACTGATGTCCTGGAGTAGTTGACTGATACAGGGCAGTTTATGAAAATGTTCTACATCGTACGAAACAAAGTTTTAAGAGCCCAATTACATACTTAAACTTAATTTTAAAAGGATTAAAGGACAATATGTGACGAAGATTAAAGGAAATAACATAGTAAAATAAAAAGAGAGCTAAGTATTTCATATATATATCGTTTGTAAAAGAAGAAGTCCATAATCGATTGACTAATTGTCGGTATGGGACGGCCGTTAGGATTTCCACGGTTGAACCGTAATATGGGATGGTAAAACATCCAATCGATTGATGATGAAAGTTTACGAAAACATCGTGTTGGTTGTTTAATTTTAAGCTAGTAGACTCTATATGGCCAAATCAAGAGTGACATGCTTAAAATTAGATTAACCATGATTGGGACTATTTCTTTACAATGTATGTACATGAGAATAGCATATCGAGGGATAAAATCGTGATCCTTTAGGAAAGATACCTTGTGTCTTATGGCAATGAGAGGTCATGGACAAAATGGTGATCCTTTGGGAAAGATGCGTTGTATCCTATTTATGTATGGTTAAGGGTAAAAGTGTCACCCTTCGGAGAAGAGGCATTGTACCCTATGAATGAATGAATGATAAAGGATAAAATTGTGACCCAAGAGGGGAAGATGCATTGTATCCTATGAATGGAATGGACAAAACTGTGACCCATAGGGGGAGACTAGTGTGTCAAATGAATGAAATGGACAAAACTGTCACCCATAGGGGAAGATCAGTGTGTCAAAGGAATGAATGGATATGGGCGAGTAGTTGTTGGACAACTCTCCCGATGCTCAATGTTTTTATGAATGATTAGGGTTAAATACCCATATGTTTTAAATGCTTGTTATTTCCATATTTTATAAAATGATGATGAATGTTAATGGAATGTCCATATTGCCATGAAATGTTTAAATGTGAAGTATAATGATTGTGCCATACCATACCATGCCAACCGTATGTATGTTTAATTGAAGCATTGATGTTGATATATGCTATGATATGTTTTAAAGTTAATGATAATGGTGCATCCAGGATTTTATGATATGAAATGTAATGAGAAATGCAGTGATTTTCTGGATGATGATATAGTGGTACACATTAGCGGTTTTGGAAACAGGTTGCCATGATAACTGAGATTATAATCTCATGATTACGTTGATGTGTATCAGATGTCTAGGTACTTAGTTACTCTGGGGGCTAAGCTGGAGTGGAGGCACGATCGAATACAGGGCTGGATCATAGTTATTAGTGATGTAGTAGTGCATGTAGTTACATATCTGACCCCTACTCAGCCTGTCTGACTTTATGATGGATGATTATATATGATTTTGGATTACTCCAATCCCTTGACCTTGTGCCTTATATGTTTTTGGAAAGGCAATAGAGGTTGCTAGATGGTATGTATAGAAAGGGATGGAGTTATATCATGTTAATATATGGACAGTTTATATGTATGCATGAACTATTGTTCTTATACACTAGTAAGTTAAGGACTAAGATCTTAAGATGCTTGCTATCTCAACATCTAATTCCTTCTCAGGACTCTAGTTGACTTTGACCATGATGGCTGTATATATATATATATATGAAAGTATGAAATTATGTATGTAGACGTTTATGAAGGAAAATATGGTTAATTGATTGTGTATGTAGAAATTATGCTTTATGCTTCCGCTTAAGAAACAAGTGAGATACCTGAGAGATAGAACCTAAACCAACTCAATTTGGCAAAAGGTTTAATAAATTCGGGAAAGAAATGTAGTAACACACTAATTCAGGACAACTACATACTAAAAATAGAGGTAGGGAATTGGGGTGTTACAGTTTTCGCCAATGAGTGTTTCAAAAACTTGATTTTCTTGTTAATCAATTATTGCTGAAGAGTGTTCCGAAAACTTGATTTTCATCAGTTATCGCCGGTGAGTGTTTCGAAAACTTGATATTCATCAGTTTTCGCCAATGAGTGTTTCGAAAACTTGATTTTCTTGTTAATCAGTTTTCGCCGGTGAGTGTTTCGAAAACTTGATATTCATCAGTTTTCACCAACGACTGTTTCGAAAACTTGATTTTCTTGTTAATCAATTTTCGCCGATGAGTGATTCGAATACTTTATATTCATTTACTTTCGCCGATTAGTGTTTCAGAAACTTGATATTCATCAGTTTTCTCTAATGAGAGTTTCGAAAACATGATTTTCTTGTTAATCTGTTTTCGCTGATGAGAGTTTCAAAAACTTGATATTCATCTGTTTTTGGCGGCGAGTGTTTCGGAGACATGAAATTTATAAGTTTTGGCCAATGAGTGTTTCGAAAACTTTATTTTCTTGTTAATTAGTTTTCGCCGGCGAGTGTTTTAAAATTTTGATATTCATAAGTTTTTGCAAATAAGTGTTTCGAAAACATTATTTTCTTGTCAATCATTTTTCCCCAGTGAGTGTTTTGAAAGTTTGATATTCATCAGCTTTGGCCAAAGAGTGTTTCGAAAATTTGATATTCATCAGTTTTCGTCAATGAGTGTTTCGAAAACTTGATTTTCTTGCTAATTAGTTTTCGCCGATGAGTGTTTCGAAAACTTTATATTCATTAGTTTTTGCCGATTCGTGTTTCGGAAACTTAATATTTTTTAGTTTTCACCAATGAGTGTTTCGAAAACTTCATTTTCTTGTTAATCAGTTTTCGCCGATGAGTGTTTCGAAGACTTGATATTAATCAAATTTCGCCGGTGAGTGTTTCGGAAACTTGATATTCATCAGTTTTCGCGAAGTGTTTCCAAAACTTCTGATTGGTTCTATTTATCCAGTGAGTCACTTCTACTTAAAACTTGGAGGTCCACGTCTCTTACTAAGGATTCTTCTCCTCTTAAACTTAGAGGTCCCCATCTATCATAACGGTTCTTCTCTTTTTAATATAGAGGTCCCTGTCTCATTTTAACGGTTCTTCTCATATTTATATATGTAGATCCTCCCTTGTGTATGCTATCTAAGTGAGTATAAGATAAAATGACTAGGTCCCAATTTTGGTTATCCAAGCTTTAAGTATATGGCCCTGTCTTTAATAAATTGGTCCAACAACTTAAAATTCGGTACCCAACACGGTATTTTCTAAAAGCTTTACTTGGTTAATTGGATGTTTTACCATCCTAAAACATGACAGAACCATGGAAAGTCAACGGTCGTCCCATACCAACAATTGAACATTCGATTATGGACCTTTTCATTTTCAAAACATACACACTAGATACTTGCTCTTCTCTTTTCTATGTTATTCCTCTCTACTCGTAGCTCATACTACATCATAAACTTAAATCACCATGTTTGAGAATGAAATTAAGTGTTAAAACATCATTTTAAAGTGTTTAAAATCATTTTGCAAAACAGGGGTCTATCAGCTGGCTGATTCGGCCATCAGCCGGTTGATTGGCCCTTAAATTTGAAAAAAGAAATTTTTCCAGAGACTTATCAGCCGGCTGTTAGGACCTATCAGCTAGCTAATAGCACTCTGTAGAGCTTTTTCAGCCGCATTAAAAGCACAACAGCTGGCTATTCTTAAGCCATCAGCCGGCTGTTCTAATTCTGGAAAATTTCTTGGTAAAAAGTGAATGTTTCTGGGCAAAAAATATGAACATTTCTGGAAAAATTGCACCTATCAACCGGCTTTTTCTTGGCTATCAGCCGACTGTTCTTGCTATCAACCGGCTGATACGGGGCGGAAATGTTTTTAAAACCATCATTTTGTCCACATTAAAGCCCCAAAACTTGAAAAACAAAATTGGAACTTAATCCCTATTATTTATGCATCAAAACCCATGAAAAACTTGTCCAAAAACAAGATTAAACTAGCTGAAATCATGGTTTTCTCTCAAACCCATACCCATTTCCAAAACCCTTCTAGATTATCTAATTTCCAGCTAAATTCAGACATGCCAATCATCATCTAACATCCATCCAATTTCATAAAACACAAGGAAGCAGGTTTTTCCTCTCAAATGGCCCAAAAATTCAAAAGCTAGGTTTTGGCCATTTTCTTGAAAACTTTAATCTAAAAAAGGGAGAGGTTGGTAGTTTGATTACCTTATTTTGAAGCTCAAATCTTGTGTTATAGGTGTTCAGCTGAGTTTCTAAGGTTCGATCCTAGCTCAAATCAAATTCTCCTAGCTTGAATCTCCCCTTTGGTCTCCAAGCTCCCTTCAAGTTTCTCTCCCTTCTCTCTAACTCTCTCTCTCTAGGTTTTGGGAAAATGGTGAATGTGTGTGTGTGTGCTGGTTCCTCTACGTAAAAGAGGTGTCACCAACTTCTTAGAAGAAAATTGACTTCTCACCCTCACACACTAATTTTTCCTTTCACTTTAGTCTCTATCTTTAAGGTCCTTCCCACCCTCTTTTCTTAGAATAATGCATTTCTATATGCTTTCTAAATGCAACATGCAATGTCACAAAATTACAAACACTTAATTCTTCTAGCAAACAATCATTATATCACTTAGAAAGAGCGGATATTACAAGTGTTTCAAAAACTTTATTTTCTTGTTAATCAGTTTTCGCCCGTGAGTGATTCGAAAACTTGATATTCATCAGTTTTCGACAATCAGTGTTTCGAAAACTTGATTTTCTTGTTAATCAGTTTTTACCGATGAGTGTTTTGAAAACTTGATATTCATCATTTTTCGCCAATGAATAATTCGAAAACTTTATATTCTAGTTAATCAGTTTTCGCCGAAGAGTGTTTCGAAAACTTGTTATTCATCAGGTTTCGGCGATTAGTATTTCGAAAACTTGATATTCATCAGTTTTCGCCGGTGAGTGTTTCGGAAACTTGATTTTCAAGTTTTTGAAACACTCATCGGTGTAAACTAATTAACCAGAAAATAAAGTTTTCGAAACACTCATTGCCGAAAACAGATGAATATCAAGATTTGGAAACAATAATCGGCGAAAATTGATGACTATCATGTTTTCGAAACACTCATCAGCGAAAACTGATTAACAAGAAAATCAAGTTTTCGATACACTCGTTGGCGAAAATCGATTAACAAGAATATCAAGTTTTCGAAACACTCATTGGCGAAAACTGATGAATATCAAGTTTCTGAAACACTAATCGGCGAAAACTGATGAATATCAAGTTTTCGAAACACTCATCGGCGAAAACTAAATAAAAAGAAAATCAAGTTTTCGAAATACTCATTGGCGAAAGCTGATGAATATCAAGTTTTCGAAACACTTACCGGTGAAAATTGATGAATATCAAGTTTTCGAAACACTCATCGGTGAAAGTTGATTTACAAGAAAATCAAGTTTTCGAAACACTCATGGGCAAAAACTAATGAATAACAAGTTTTCTATACACTCACCGGCGAAAACTAATGAATATCAAGTTTTCGAAACACTCACTACAAAAACTAGTCAATATCAAGTTTTCGAAATACTCACTGGGGAAAACTGATTAACAAGAAAATCAAGATTTCGAAGCACTCATTGGCGAAAACTAATGAATATCAAGTTTTCGAAACACTCATCGGCGGCAACTGATTAACGAGAAAATCAAGTTTTCGAAACACTCTTTGGCAAAAACTGATGAATATCAAACACTGATCGGCAAAAAATGATTAACAAGAAAATCAACTTTTCGAAACACTCGTTGGCGAAAACTGATGAATATCAAGTTTTAGAAACACAACCGGCGAAAACTGATTAACCGAAAAATCAAGTTTTCGAAACACTCATCGGCGAAAACTGATTAAAAAGAAATTATGAATATCAAGCTTTCGAAACACTCATCGGCGAAAACTGATTAACTAGAAAATCAAGTTTTCGAAGCACTTATTGGCAAAAACTGATGAATATCAAGTTTTCGAAACACTCACCAGCAAAAATTGATGAATATCAAGTTTTCAAAACACTCATCGGCGAAAACAAATTAACAAGAAAATCATGTTTTCGAAACACTCATTGGCGAAAACTAATGAATATCAAGTTTCTGAAACACTAATCGGCGAAAACTGATGAATATCAAGTTTTGGAAACACTCCTCGGTGAAAACTGATTAACATGAAAATTAAGTTTTCGAAACACTCATTGACGAACACTGATGAATATCAAGTTACCAAAGCACTCATCGGAGAGAACTGATGAAGTAGAAAATCAAGTTTTTGAAACACTCATTGGCGAAAACTGATGAATATCATGTTTTCGAAACAGTTATTGGCGAAAAACTGATGAATATCAAGTTTTCGAAACACTCATCAGCGAAATTGATTACCAAGAAAATGAAGTTTTTTGAAACACTTATTGGCGAAAATTGATGATTATCATGTTTCCGAAACAATAATCGGCGAAAATTGATGAATATCAAGTTTTCAAAACACTCATCGGCGAAAACAGATTAACAAGAAAATGAAGTTTTCGAAACACTCATTGGCGAAAACTGATGAATATCAAGTTCCCGACACAATAATCGGCGAAAACTTATGAATATCAAGTTTTCGGAACACTCATCGGCGAAAACTGATTAACTAGAAAATCAAGTTTTCAAATAACTTATTGGCAAAAACGGATGAATATCAAGTTTTGGAAACACTCACCGGCAAAAACTGATGAATACCTAGTTTTCAAAACACTCTTCGGCGAAAACTGATTAACAAGAAAATCAAGTTTTCGAAACACTCATTGGCGAAAACTAATGAATATCAAGTTTCTGAAACACTTATCGGCGAAAACTTATGAATATCAAGTTTTCGAAACACTCCTCGGTGAAAACTGATTAACATGAAAATCATGTTTTCGAAACACTCATTGGCGAACACTGAGGAATATCAAGTTACCGAATCACTCATCACCGAAAACTAATGAACTAGAAAATCAAGTTTTCGAAACACTCATTGGCGAAAACTGATGAATATCATGTTTTCGAAACAGTAATTGGTGAAAAACTTATGAATATCAGGTTTTCGAAACACTCATAGGCGAAAACTGATTAACAAGAAAATGAAGTTTTCGAAACACTTATTGGCGAAAATTGATGATTATCAAGTTTCCGAAACACTAATCGGCGAAAATTGATGAATATCAAGTTTTCAAAACACTCATCGGCGAAAACTGATTAACAACAAAATCAAGTTCTCGAAACACGCATTGGCGAAAACTGATGAATGTCAAGTTTCGAAACACTCATCGACGAAAACTGATTAAGAAGAAAATCAAGGTTTCGAAACACTCATTGGCGAAAACTGATTAACTACAAAATCAAGTTTTCGAAACACTCATTGGCGAAAACTGATGAATATCAAGTTTTCAAAATAGTCACCAGCGATAACGGATTAACAAGAAAATTCGAAACAGTTATCGGCGACAAACTTATGAATATCAAGTTTTCGAAACACTCATCGGCGAAATCTGATTAACAAGAAAATCAAGTTTTCGAAACACTTATTGGCGAAAATTGATGATTATCAAGTTTCCGAAACACTAATCGGCGAAAATTGTTGAATATCAAGTTTTCAAAACACTCATCGGCGAAAACTGATTAACAAGAAAATCAAGTTCTCGAAACACTCATTGGCGAAAACAGATGAATGTCAAGTTTTCGAAACACTCAACGACGAAAACTGATTAATAAGAAAATCAAGGTTTCGAAACACTCATTGGCGAAAACTGATTAACAAGAAAATCAAGTTTTCGAAACACTCATTGGCGAAAACTGATGAATATCAAGTTTTCAAAACAGTCACCGCGATAACTGATTAACAAGAAAATCAAGTTTTCGAAACACCAATCAGCGAAAACTAACTAACAAGAAAATCAAGTTTTCAAAACACTCATTGGCGAAAACTAATGAATATCAAGTTTACGAAACACTAATATGCGAAAACTTATGAATATCAAGTTTTCGAAACACTCATTGGCGAAAACTGATTGACAAGAAAATCATGTTTTCGAAACACTCATTGGCGAAAACTGATGAATATCAAGTTTTCGAAAACACTCACTGACGAAAACTGATGAATGTCAAGTTTTCGAAACACTCATCGGCGAAAAATGATTATCAAGAAAATCATGTTTTCGAAACACTCATTGGCCAAAACTGATGAATATCAAGTTACTGAAACACTCATCGGTGGAAACGGATGAACAAGAAATCACGTTTACGAACACTCATTGGCGAAAACTGATGATCATCAAGTTTTCGAAACATTCTCCGCTGAAAACAGATTAACAAGAAAATCAAGTTTTCGAAACAATCATTGGCGAAAACTGATGAATATCAAGTTTTCGAAACACTCACCGGCGAAAACTGATGAATATCAAGTTTTCGAAACACTCGTCGGTGAAAACTGATTAACAAGAAAATCAAGTTTTCGAAACACTCATTGGCGAAAACTGATGAATATCAAGTTTTCGGAAGACTCATTGGCGAAAACAAATGAATATCAAGTTTTCGAAACACTCTCTAGCGAAAACTGATCAATATCAAGTTTTCAAAACACTCATTGGCAAAAACTGATGATTATCAAGTTTCCGAAAAATTAATCGGCGAAAACGGATCAATATCAAGTTTTCGAAACACTCATTCGCCAAAACTGATTAACAAGAAAATCATGTTTTCGAAACACTCATTGGCAAAAACTGATGAATGTCAAGTTTTCAAAACACTCAACGGCGAAAACTGATTAAGAAGAAAATCAAGGTTTCGAAACACTCATCGGCGAAAGCTGATTAACAAGAAAATTAAGTTTTCGAAACACTCATTGGTGAAAACTGATGATTATCAAGTTTCCGAAAAACTAATCGGCGAAAACTGATCAATATCAAGTTTTCGAAACACTCATCGGCCAAAACTGATTAACAAGAAAATCAAGTTTTCGAAACACTCATTGGCGAAAACTGATGAATGTCAAGTTCTCGAAACACTCAACGGCGAAAACTAATTAAGAAGAAAATCAAGGTTTCGAAACACTGATCGGCAAAAGCTGATTAACAAGAAAATCAAGTTTTCGAAACAAACATTGGCGAAAACTGATGAATATCAAGTTTTCGAAACACTAATCAATGAAAACTTATGAATATCAAGTTTTAGAAACACTCATCGGCGAAAACTGATTAACAAGAAAATCAAGTTGTTGAAACACTCATTGGTGAAAACTGATAAATATCAACTTTTCGAAACACTCATCGGCGAAAACTGATTAACAAGAAAATCAAGTTTTCGAAACACTCATTGGCGAAAACTGATGAATATCAAGTTTTCTAAACACTCAATGGCGAAATTTGATTAGCAAGAAAATCAAGTTTTCGAAACACTAATCGGCGAAAACTGATTAACAAGAAAATCAAGTTTTCGAAACACTCATTGGCGAAAACTGATGAATATCAAGTTTTCGAAACAATCATCGGCGAAAACTGATTAACAAGAAAATCAAGTTTTCGAAACACTCATTGGCGAAAACTGATGAATATCAAGTTTTCGAAACACTCAACGGCGAAAACTGATTAACAAGAAAATCATGTTTTCGAAACACTCAACGGCGAAAACTGATTAACAAGAAAATCAAGTTTTCGAAACACTCATTGGCGAAAACTGATGAATATCAAGTTTTCGAAACATTAATCTGCGAAAACTTATGAATATCAAGTTTTCGAAACACTCATTCGCAAAAACTGATGAATATCAAGTTTTCGAAACACTAATCGGCGAAAACTTATGAATATCAAGTTTTCGAAACACATATCGGCGAAAAAAGATTAACAAGAAAATCAAGTTTTCGAAAAACTCATTGGCAAAAACTGATGAATATCAAGTTTTCGACACTAATCGGCGAAAAGTTATGAATATCAAGTTTTTGAAACACTCATCGGCAAAAACTGATTAACAAGAAAATCAAGTTTTTGAAACACTCACCGGCGAGAACTGATCAATGTCAAGTTTTCGATATAATCATCAGCGAAAATTGATTGACAAGAAAATCAAGTTTTCGAAATACTCATTGGCAAAAACTGATGAATATTAAGTTTTCGAAACACTCATCGGCGAAAACTGATTAAGAAGAAAATCAAGTTTTCGAAACACTCATCGGCGGAAACTGATTAACAAGAAAATAAAGTTTTCGAAACACTCATTGGCAAAAACTGATGAATATCATGTTTTCGAAACACTCACCGGCGAAAACTGATCAATGTCAAGTTTTCGAAACACTTATCGGAGAAAACTGATTAACAAGAAAATTAAGTTTTCGAAACACCCATTGGCGGAAACTGATGAATATCAAGTTCTCAAAACACTCATCAGCGAAAACCAATTAACAAGAAAATCATGTTTTCGAAACACCCATTGGCGAAAACTGATGAATATCAAGTTTTCAAAACACTCACCGGTGAAAACTGATGAATATCAAGTTTTCGAAACACTCATGCGCAAAAAGTGAAGAACAAGGAAATCAAGTTTTCGAGACACTCATTGGCGAAAACTGATGAATATCAAGTTTTCAAAACACTTACCGGCGAAAACTGATGAACAAGTTTTTGAAACACTCATTGGCGAAAATTGATTATCAAGAAAATCAAGTTTTCGAAACACTCATTGGCGAAAACTGATGAATATCAAGTTTTCGAAACATTCACCGGCGAAAACTAGTTAACAAGAAAATCCTGTTTTCGAAACACTCATTGGCGAAAACTGATGAATACCAAGTTTCCGAAACACTCTCCGGTGAAGACTGATGAATATCAAGTTTTCGAAACACTCATCGGCGAAAACTGATGAATATCATGTTTTCGACACACTCATCGGCAAAAACTGAATAACAAGAAAATCAAGTTTTCGAAACACTCATTAGCGAAAACTAATGAATATCAAGTTTATGAAACACTATATTGCGAAAACTTATTAATATCAAGTTTTCGAAACACTGATCGGGGAAATTTGACGAACAAGAAAATCAAATTTTCGAAACACTCATTGGCGAAAACTGATGAATATTATGTCTTTGAAACACTCATCGGCGAAAACTGTTTAACTACAAAATCAAGGTTTTGAAACACTCATTGGCGAAAACTGATGAATATCAAGTGTTCGAAATACACATGGGCGAAAATTGATGAATATCATGTTTTCGAAACACTCATCGGCGAAAACTAATGAACAAAAAATGATGTTTTTTAGAAAAACTGATTGCTGAAAACAGAAGAATATCATGTTTTCGAAACGGTAATTGGCGAAAAACATATGAATATCAAGTTTTTGAAACACTCATCGGCGAACACTGATTAACAAAAAAATCAAGTTTTTGAAACACTCACCGGCGAAAATTGATTAACAAGAAAATCAAGTTTTCGAAACACTCATTGGCGAAACTGATGTATATCAAGTTTCCAATACACTCATCGGCGAAATCTGATGAATGTCAAGTTTTCGAAACACTCATTGGCGAAAACTGATGAATATCAAGTTTTCGGAACACTCACCGGCGAAAACTTCTGCATATCAAGTTTTTGAAACATTCACCTGTGAAAACTAATTAACAAGAAAATCAAGTTTTCGAAACACTCATTGGCGAAAACTGACGAATATCAAGCTTTTCAAAAACTCATCGACGAAAATTAAGGAATATCAAGTTTACGAAACACTCATCGACGAAAACTGATTTACAAGAAAATCAAGTTTTTAAAACACTCATTGGCGAAAACTAAAGAATATCAAGTTTTCGAAACACTCATCGGCGAAAACTGATGAATATCAAGTTTCCGAAACACTCACTGGCGAAAACTGATGAATATCATGTTTTTAAAACACTCACCGGCGAAAATTGATTAACAAGAAAATCATGTTTTTGAAACACTCATTGGCAAAAACTGATGAATATCAAGTTTTTGAAACACTCACCGACGAAAATTGATTAACAAGAAAATCAAGTTTTTGAAACACTCATCGGCAAAAACTGATGAATATCAAGTTTCCGAAACACTCATCGACGAAAACTGATTAACAAGAAAATCAAGTTTCCGAAACACTAACTGGCGAATACTGATTAACAAGAAAATCAAGTTTTCGAAACACTCATTGGCAAAAACTGATGAATAACAAGTTTTTGAAACACTCATCGGCGAAAACTTATTAACAAGAAAATCAAGTTTTCGAAACATTTATTGGCGAAAACTGATGAATATCATGTTTTCGAAACACTCAACGGCAAAAACTGATTAACAAGAAAATCCAGTTTTCGAAAACACTGATTGGCGTAAACTGAAGAATATCAAGTTTTCAAAACACTCATCGGCGGAAACTAATTAACAAGAAAATCATGTTTTCAAAACACTCATTGGCGAAAACTGATGACTATCAAGTTCCCGAAACACTCATCGGTAGAAACTGATGAACAAGAAAATCAAGTTTTCGAAACACTCATTGGCGAAAACTGATGAATATCATGTTTTCGACACACTAATCGGCGAAAAACTCATTAACAAGAAAATCATGTTTTTGAAACACTCATTGGCGAAAACTGATGAAAATCAAGTTTTCGAAACACTCAACCGCGAAAACTAATGATTATCAAGTTTTCAAAACACTCATCGGTGAAAACCGATTAACAAGAAAATCATGTTTTCGAAACACTAATTGGCGAAAACTAATGAATATCAAGTTTTCGAAACACTCACCGACGAAAACTGATGAATATCAAGTTTTCGAAACACTCATCGGCGAAAACTGATTTACAAGAAAATAAAGTTTTCAAAACATTCATTGGGAAAAACTGATGAATATCAAGTTACCGGAACACTCATCGATGAAAACTGATGAACATGAAAATCAAGTTTTCGAAACACTCTTTGGGGAAAACTAATGAATATCATGTTTTCGATACACTGATTGGCGAAAACTGATGAATGTCAAGTTTTCGAAACACTCACCGGTGAAAACTGATTAACAAGAAAATCAAGTTTTCGGATCACTCATTGGCGAAAACTGATGAATATCAAGTTTTCGAAACACTCATAGATGAAAATTGATTAACAAGAAAATCAAGTTTTCGAAACACTCATTGGCGAAAGCTGATGAATATCATGTTTTCGAAACACTCACCGACGAAAACTGATGCATATCAAGTTTTCGAAGCAATCATCAGCTAAAACTGATTAACAAGAAATCATGTTTTCGAAAAAACTCACCAATGAAAACTGATGCATATTAAGTTTTCGAAGCAATCATCAGCTAAAACTGATTAACAAGAAAATCATGTTTTCGAAAAACTCATCGGCGAAAACTGATGAATATCTAGTTTTTGAGACACTCACCGGCGAAAACTATTGATTGTCAAGTTTTCGAAATACTCTCTGGCGAAAACTGATCAATATCAAGTTTTCGAAACACTCATTGGCGAAAACTGGATAACAAGAAAATCAAGTTTTCGAAACACTCATTGGCGAAAAACTGGTGAATATCAAGTTTTCGAAACACTCATCGGCGAAAACTAATTAACAAGAAAATCAACTTTTCGAAACACTCATTGGCGAAAACTGATGAATATCAAGTTTTCGACACAATAATCGGCAAAAGCTTATCGATATCATGTTTTCGAAATACTCTTTAGCGAAAACCAATTAACAAGAAAATCATGTTTTTGAAACACTTATTGGATAAAACTGATGAGTATCAAACTTCCGAAACACTCTTCGGCGAAAATCGATGAATATCAAGTTTTCGAAACACTCATCGGCGAAAACTGATTAACAAGAAAATCATGTTTTCGAAACACTCATTGGCGAAAACTAATGAATATCAACTTTCTGAAACACTAATCGGCGAAAACTTATGAATATCAAGTTTTTGAAACACTCTTCAGTGAAACTGATTAACAAGAAAATTAAGTTTTCGAAACACTCATTGACGAACACTGATGAATATCAAGTTACCAAATCACTCATCGGAGAGAACTGATGAAGTAGAAAATCAAGTTTTCGAAACACTCATTGGCGAAAACTGATGAATATCATGTTTTCGAAACAGTTATTGGCGAAAAACTGATGAATATCAAGTTTTCGAAACACTCATCAGCGAAATTGATTACCAAGAAAATGAAGTTTTTGAAACACTTATTGGCGAAAATTGATGATTATCATGTTTCCGAAACAATAATCGGCGAAAATTGATGAATATCAAGTTTTCAAAACACTCATCGGCGAAAACAGATTAACAAGAAAATGAAGTTTTCGAAACACTCATTGGCGAAAACTGATGAATATCAAGTTCCCGACACAATAATCGGCGAAAACTTATGAATATCAAGTTTTCGGAACACTCATCGGCGAAAACTGATTAACTAGAAAATCAAGTTTTCAAATAACTTATTGGCAAAAAACGGATGAATATCAAGTTTTGGAAACACTCACCGGCAAAAACTGATGAATACCTAGTTTTCAAAACACTCTTCGGCGAAAACAGATTAACAAGAAAATCAAGTTTTCGAAACACTCATTGGCGAAAACTAATGAATATCAACTTTCTGAAACACTAATCGGCGAAAACTTATGAATATCAAGTTTTTGAAACACTCTTCAGTGAAAACTGATTAACAAGAAAATTAAGTTTCGAAACACTCATTGACGAACACTGATGAATATCAAGTTACCAAATCACTCATCGGAGAAAACTGATGAAGTAGAAAATCAAGTTTTCGAAACACTCATTGGCGAAAACTGATGAATATCATGTTTTCGAAACAGTTATTGGCGAAAAACTTATGAATATCAAGTTTTCGAAACACTCATAGGCGAAAACTGATTAACAAGAAAATGAAGTTTTCGAAACACTTATTGGCGAAAATTGATGATTATCAAGTTTCCGAAACACTAATCGGCGAAAATTGATGAATATCAAGTTTTCAAAACACTCATCGGCGAAAACTGATTAACAACAAAATCAAGTTCTCGAAACACGCATTGGCGAAAACTGATGAATGTCAAGTTTTCGAAACACTCATCGACGAAAACTGATTAAGAAGAAAATCAAGGTTTCGAAACACTCATTGGCGAAAACTGATTAACTACAAAATCAAGTTTTCGAAACACTCATTGGCGAAAACTGATGAATATCAAGTTTTCAAAATAGTCACCAGCGATAACGGATTAACAAGAAAATTCGAAACAGTTATCGGCGACAAACTTATGAATATCAAGTTTTCGAAACACTCATCGGCGAAATCTGATTAACAAGAAAATCAAGTTTTCGAAACACTTATTGGCGAAAATTGATGATTATCAAGTTTCCGAAACACTAATCGGCGAAAATTGTTGAATATCAAGTTTTCAAAACACTCATCGGCGAAAACTGATTAACAAGAAAATCAAGTTCTCGAAACACTCATTGGCGAAAACAGATGAATGTCAAGTTTTCGAAACACTCATTGTCGAAAACTGATCAACAAGAAAATCAAGTTTTCGAAACACTCATCGGTGAAAACTGATTAACAAGAAAATTAAGTTTTCGAAACACTCATTGCCGAAAACTGATGAATATCAAGTATTCAAAACACTTACCGGCGATATGTGATTAACAAGAAAATTAAGTTTTCGAAACACTCATCGGCGAAAACTGTTTAACAAGAAACTCAACTTTTCGAAACACTTTTTGGCAAAAACTGATGAATATCAAGTTCCCGAAACACTAATCGGCGAAAACTTATGAATGTCAAGTTTTTGAAACATTCATCGGCGAAAACTGATTAACAAGAAAATCAAGTTTTCAAAACACTCATTGGCGAAAATTGATCAATATCAAATTTTCGAAACACTCACTAGCGAAAACTAATGAATATCATGTTTTCCGAACACTCATCGGAAAAAACTGATTAACAAGAAAATCAAGTTTTCAAAACACTCATTGGCAAAAACTGATGAATATCAAGTTACCGAAACACTCATCGGTGAAAACTGATGAACAAGAAAATCACGTTTCTGAAACACTCATTGGCGAAAACTGATGACCATTAAGTTTTCAAAACATTCACTGCCGAAAATTAATTAACAAGAAAATCAAGTTTTCGAAACAATCACCGGCGAAAACTGATGAATATCATGTTTCCGAAACACTCGTCGGTGAAAACTGATGAATATCAAGTTTTCGAAACACTCGTCGGTGAAAACTGATTAACAAGAAAATCAAGTTTTCGAAACACTCATTGGCGAAAACTGATGAATATCAAGTTTTCGGAAGACTCATTGGCGAAAACAAATGAATATCAAGTTTTCGAAACACTCTCTAGCGAAAACTGATCAATATCAAGTTTTCAAAACACTCATTGGCAAAAACTGATGATTATCAAGTTTCCGAAAAATTAATCGGCAAAAACGGATCAATATCAAGTTTTCGAAACACTCATTCGCCAAAACTGATTAACAAGAAAATCAAGTTTTCGAAACACTCATTGGCGAAAACTGATGAATGTCATGTTTTCGAAACACTCAACGGCGTAAATTGATTAAGAAGAAAATCAAGGTTTCGAAACACTCATCGGCGAAAACTGATTAACAAGAAAATTAAGTTTTCGAAACACTCATTGGTGAAAACTGATGATTATCAAGTTTCCGAAAAACTAATCGGCGAAAACGGATCAATATCAAGTTTTCGAAACACTCATCGGCCAAAACTGATTAACAAGAAAATCAAGTTTTCGAAACACTCATTGGCAAAAACTGATGAATGTCAAGTTTTCAAAACACTCAACGGCGAAAACTGATTAAGAAGAAAATCAAGTTTTCAAAACACTCATCGACGGAAATTGATTAACAAGAAAATAAGTATTCGAAACACACATTGGCGAAAACTAATGTATATCAAGTTTCTGAAACACTAATCAGCGAAAACATATGAATATCAAGTTTTAGAAACACTCTTTGGCGAAAACTGAGTAACAAGAAAATCAAGTTTTCGAAACACTCATTGGAGAAAACTGATAAATATCAACTTTTCGAAACACTCATCGGCGAAAACTGATTAACAAGAAAATCAAGTTTTCGAAACACTCATTGGCGAAAACTGATGAATATCAAGTTTTCTAAACACTCAATGGCGAAATTTGATTAGCAAGAAAATCAAGTTTTCGAAACACTCATCGGCGAAAACTGATTAACAAGAAAATCAAGTTTTCGAAACACTCATTGGCGAAAACTGATGAATATCAAGTTTTCGAAATAATCAACGGCGAAAACTGATTGACAAGAAAATCATGTTTTCGAAACACTCATTGGCAAAAAACTGATGAATATTAAGTTTTCGAAACACTCATCGGCGAAAACTGATTAGCAAGAAAATCATGTTTTCGAAACACTCAACGGCGAAAACTGATTAACAAGAAAATCAAGTTTTCTAAAAACTCATTGGCAAAAACTGATGAATATCAAGCTTTCGAAACATTAATCTGCGAAAACTTATGAATATCAAGTTTTCGAAACACTCATTCGCAAAAACTGATGAATATCAAGTTTTCGAAACACTAATCGGCGAAAACTTATGAATATCAAGTTTTCGAAACACATATCGGCGAAAAAAGATTAACAAGAAAATCAAGTTTTCGAAAAACTCATTGGCAAAAACTGATGAATATCAAGTTTTCGACACTAATCGGCGAAAAGTTATGAATATCAAGTTTTTGAAACACTCATCGGCAAAAACTGATTAACAAGAAAATCAAGTTTTTGAAACACTCACCGGCGAGAACTGATCAATGTCAAGTTTTCGATATAATCATCAGCGAAAATTGATTGACAAGAAAATCAAGTTTTCGAAATACTCATTGGCAAAAACTGATGAATATTAAGTTTTCGAAACACTCATCGGCGAAAACTGATTAAGAAGAAAATCAAGTTTTCGAAACACTCATCGGCGGAAACTGATTAACAAGAAAATAAAGTTTTCGAAACACTCATTGGCAAAAACTGATGAATATCATGTTTTCGAAACACTCACCGGCGAAAACTGATCAATGTCAAGTTATCGAAACACTTATCGGCGAAAACTGATTAACAAGAAAATCATGTTTTCGAAACAATCATCGGCAAAAACTGATGAATATCAAGTTTTCGAAACACTCATCGGCGAAAACTAGTTATTAAGAAAATCAAGTTTTCGAAACACTCATTGGCAAAAATTGATGAACATCAAGATTCCGAAACACTCATCGGCTAAAACTGATGAGCAAGAAAATCAAGTTTTCGAATTACTTGTTGGCGAAAACTGATGAATATCATGTTTTCAAAAGACTAATCGGCGAAAAACTGATGAATTTCAAGTTTTCGAAACACTAATCGGCGAAAATTGATTAACAAGAAAATCAAGTTTTTGAAATACTCATTGGTAAAAACTGATGAATATTAAGTTTTTGAAACATACACCGGAAAAAATTGATAAATATCAAGTTTTCAGAACACTCATCGGCGAAAACTTATTAACAAGAAAATCATGTTTTCAAAACACTCATTGGCAAAAACTTATGAATATCAAGTTTTCGAAATACTCACCGGCGAAAATTAATGAATATCATCTTTCCGAAACACTCATCGGCGAAAACTAATTAACAAGAAAATCAAGTTTTTGAAACACTCATTGGCCAAAACTGATGAATATCAAGTTTCCGAAACACTCATCGGCGAAAACTGATGAATATCAAGTTTTCGAAACACTCATCGGCGAAAACTGAATTAACAAGAAAATCAAGTTTCCGAAACACTCATTGGCCAAAATTGATGAATATCAAGTTTTGAAAACACTCATCAGGGAAAACTGATTAACAAGAAAATCAAGTTTTCGAAACACTCATTGGCGAAAACTTATAAATATCAAGTTTTCGAAACACTCACCGGTGGAAATTGATTAATAAGGAAATCAAGTTTTCGAAACATTCATCGGCGAAAACTAATTAACAAGAAAATCAAGTTTTCGAAACACTCAATGGTGAAGACTAATAAATATGAAGTTTTCGAAACACCAATTGGCGAAAACTGATGAACAAGAAAATCAAGTTTTTGAAACACTCATTGGCAAAAACTGATGAATATCATGTTTTCGAAAACACAAATCGGCGAAAAACTGATGAATTTCATGTTTTCGAAACACTAATCGGCGAAAAATGATTAACAAAAAAATCAAGTTTACGAACACTCATTGGCGAAAATTGATGGATATCGAGTTTTCGAAACACTCACCAGCGAAAACTGATTACCAAGAAAATCAAGTTTTCGAAACACTCATTGGCAAAAATTGATAAATATCAAGTTTTCGAAACACTAACCGGCGAAAACTGATAAATATGAAGTTTTCGGAACACTCATCCGCAAAAACTGATTAACAAGAAATTCAAGTTTTCGAAACACTCAATGGCGAAAACTGATGAAAATCAAGTTTTCGAAACACTCATTGGCGAAAACAGATGAATATGAAGTTTTCGAAACACTCACCGGCGAAAACTGATAAACAAGAAAATCAAGTTTTCGAAACGCTCATTGTCGAAAATTGAGGAATATCATGTTTTTGAAACACTAATCGGCGAAAACTGATGAATATCAAGTTTTTAAAACACTCATCAGCGAAAATTGATTAAGAAGAAAATCATGTTTTTGAAACACTCATTGGCGAAAAATGATGAATATCATGTCTTCGAAACACTCATCGGCGAAAACTGGTTAACAAGAAAATCAAGTTTTCGAAACACTGATTTGCAAAAATTGATGAATATCAAGTTTTCGAAACACTCACCGCCGAAAAATGATTAACAAGAAAATCAAGTTTTCGAAACACTCATTAGCGAAAACTGATGAATATCGAGTTTCCGAAAACTCATCGGCGAAAACTAATTAACAAGAAAATTAAGTTTTCGAAACACTCATTGGCGAAAACTGATGAATATCAAGTGTTCGAAACATTCATCGGCGAAAACTTATTAACAAGAAAATCAAGTTTTCGAAACACTCATTGGCGAAAACTGATGAATATCAAGTTTTCGAAACATTCACCGGCAAAAACTGTTTAACAAGAAAATCAAGTTTTCGAAACACTCATTGGCGAAAACTCTTACACCCCAATTCTCTACGTCCATTTTTAGTATATAGTTACCCTGAATTAGTGTGTTACTACATTTCTTACCCGAAATTATTAAAACTTTTGCCAAATAGATTAATTAAATTAAGTTGGTTTAGGTTCTATCTCTCGGGTATCTCACTCGTTTCTTAAGCGGAAGCATAAAATATAATCTCTACATACACAATCGATTAACCATATTTACCTTCGTAAACTTCTACATACATAAGTACATGCTTTCATATATATATATATATATATATATATATATACATATATATATATATATAAATATATACATCCATCATGGTCAAAGTCAACTAGAGTCCTGAGAAGGAATTAGATCTAGAGATAGCAAGCATCTTAAGATCTTAGTCCTTAACCTACTAGTGGATAAGAACTCTAGTCCATACATACATACAAACTATCCATATATTAACATAATATAACTCCATCCCTTTCTATAAATACCATCTAGCAACCTCTATTGCCTTTCCAAAAACATATAAGGCACAAGGTCAAGGGATTGGAGGAATCCAAAATCATATATAATCATCCATCACAAAGTCAGACAGGCTGAGTAGGGGTCAGATATGTAACTACATGCACTACTACAGCGCTAATAACTATGATCCAGCCCTGTATTGGATCGTGCCTCCACTCCAGCTTAGCCTCTAGCGTAACTAGGTACCTAGGCATCTAATATACATCAACGTAATCATGAGATTACAATCTCAGTAATCATGGCAACCTGTTTCCAAAATCACTAATGTGTACCACTGTATCATCATACAGAAAATCACTGCATTTCTCATTACATTTCATATCATAAAATCCTGGATGCACCGTTATCATTAACTTTAAAACATATTATAGCATATATCATCATCAATGCATCAATTACACATACATACAGTTGGCATGGTATGGTATGGCACAAACATTATACTTCAGATTTAAACATTTCATGGCACTATGGACATTTCATTAACATTCATCATCATTTCATAAAACATGGAAATAACAAGCATTTAAAACATATGGGTATTTAACCCTAATCTTTCAAAAAACATTGAGCATCCGGAGAATTGTCCAACATGTACTCGCACATATCCATTCATTCATTTGACACACTGATCTTCCCCTATGGGTCACAGTTTTGTCCATTTCATTCATTTGACACACTGGTCTCCCCCTATAGGTCACAGTTTTGTCCATTCCATTCATAGGATACAATGCATCTTCCCCTCTTGGGTCACAATTTTATCCTTTATCATTCATTCATTCATAGGGTACAATGCCTCTTCCTCAAGGGGTCACACTTTAACCCTTAACCATACATTCATAGGATACAACGCATCTTTCCCAAAGGATCAACATTTTGTCCATGACCTCTCATTGCCAAAAGACACAAAGTATCTTTCCTAAAGGATCACGATTTTATCCCTCGATATGCTATTCTCATGTACATACATTTTGAAGAAATAGTCCCAATCATGGTTAATCTAATTTTAAACATGTCACTCTTGATTTGGCCATATAGAGTCTACTAGCTTAAAATTAAACAACCAACACGGTGTTAACGTAAACTTTCATCATCAATCGATTGGATGTTTTACCAACCCGTATTATGGTTCAACCATGGAAATCCCAACGGCCGTCCCATACCGACAATTGGTCAATCGATTATGGACTTCTTCTTCTACAAAGAATGTATATGGAATACTTAGCTCTCTTTTTATCTTACTATGCTATTTCCCTTAATCTTCGTCACATATTGTCCATGTAAGTGGGCTCTTAAAACTTTGTTTCGTAAGATGTAGAACATTTTCATAAACAGCCCTATATCAGTCGACTGCTCCAGGACATGAGTCGACTGTTCACTCTTTGAAAAATGTATAAAAAGAGGCAATAGCTTATCAGTCAACTGCTAGAACTTACCAGTCGACTGATAGCTCTCTGTGTTCCATCAGTCGACTGTCCCAAGCATAGAAGTCGGCTGATTACTTTTGAAACCTTCAACAATTAAATATTTACGAAATTGAATTTCTGGGATGAATCTGGGTTTTTCATGAATCAAGAACATGGAAGTCGACTGATTGGGCATGGTAGTCGACTGCCCTATGTATTTCTGGAATATCTGGAAAAATATGATGAGTTAAGAACACAGCAGTGAACTGCTAAGCCTACCAGTCGACTGTTGTGTCTCTGTCTTAAATTTCTTTGAATTTCTGGGCACGACAGTCGACTGTTAGAGGCTATCTGTCGATTGTTGTGCCTCTGCCCTATTTTCGCAAAACCTTTAAATCTCATATTCCAACCCAAAATTCATCATCCAAATACATGCAAGGTGTCCAAAATATTCTCAAGCATAAAATTGATAAAACCCATGAACAATCTTAGCCCAAACATGCTTAAACTTCCTTAGATTTAATTATGAACATGCTACCAAAAGCCATAACCCAACCCATTTCTAAATCTTCATTTTCAGCATTCAGAGATACATGCAAACATTAATAGGCATCCATCCAAGTTCTAAAATCATAGAAATGCAGGTTTGTACTCTCTATTTCGGCCCAAAAGTTCAAAATCAGAAATTTGGCCATTTCAAACAAAATCTTAAATTTCAAAAAGTGAGAGTTGGAAGCCATGATTACCTTAACTCCAAGCTAGATTTTGTTTCTTGCGATGTGTAGGTGCTATCTTATCAATTTCCCCAGCTTAATCGAGCCCTAGTCTGAATTCCCAACTTCCCCTTCAAGCTTTTCTCTTCCTTCTCTCTACCTCTCTCTCCTTCCCCTTCAAGCTTTTCTCTTCCTTCTCTCTACCTCTCTCTCAATCTCTAGTTGATGAAATGTGATGAGTATGTGGAGAGGTGGCTATGTTTCAGCCCTTTAGAGTGGTTGAGTGGTGACTCACCACTTTCCCACTCCTTCTTACATTCAAGTCCTTAATTCTACTTGGTTCATTGCTTTCATTAAAAATAGAGTTAATCACTCTACCTTCACACTCAGGCGGGAAGTGTTCAAAATCCTTTTGGTCATTATAACTCTAAGCTAAAATTATAAATTACATTCCCCATAAAGCTTTTCTTTACACCTAAGTCCTCTTCCATCTAAACTTTCCTTTCTTTTCACTCAAGTCCCTCTAACATAATTAACCTATTTCTAATGCAAGTTTACATGCTTCTAGATGCATCAAACACATACAAAAACCTTAATTCATCGAGCAAACAATTAATTCCATCATTGGGAGAGGCGGATGTTACAATTCCCCCCTCCTTATTTTAAATTTCGTCCTTGAAATTTGAGAACTCACCGATTCATGAGAATGGTTTGGATATGATTGCCTCATAACCTCTTCCTTCTCCCATGTTGCTTCTTGAGGAGAAGATTTATCCCATGAAACTTTCACTAATGGAATAGTCTTATTTCTCAATTGCTTAACATCCGAATCAATCATCTTTATCGGCCAAGGATGATAAGTCAAATTCTCTTTTACTTGTACTGCTCTGACATCCAAAATATGTGAAGGATCCGAAATATACTTTCCAAGTTGTGACACATGGAAAACATTGTGGAGATTTGACAAAAATGTGGGTAATGCAATCTGATAGGCTGATGAACCGACTCTTTTCAAAATTTGGAAAGGTCCAATGTATCTTGGACTCAATTTTCTGGACTTAATAGCTCTACCAATACCTATAATTGGAGAAACTATGAGGAAAACGTGATCCCCCTCTTCAAATGATAATGGTTTCCTCCTATTGTTAGCATAATTCTTTTGTCTATCCTGAGGTTTTCTCATCTTTTCCCTGATCATTTTTATCTATTTAGTTGTCCCTTGAACAAGTTTAAGACGTAACAGTTGTCTCTCCCTGATCTCAAACCAACAAATGGGTGATCTACATTTCCTCCCATACAAGGCTTCATATGGAGCCATCCCTATAGTGGAGTGATAACTATTATTATGCGCAAATTCCACTAGCGGAAGGTTCCTATCCCAATTTCCTGTTTGTTCAAGGGCACATGCTCTGAGCATACCCTCTAAGGTCTGAATGGTTCGCTCAGTTTGTCCATCAGTCTGAGGATGATACGCAGTACTAAAATTCAGTTTTGTACTGAATGCTTCCTACAAGGCTTTCCAAAATCTAGAAGTGAATCTAGGGTCTCTATCTGAGACGATACTAAAGGGAACTCCGTGTAACCTCACTATCTCTTGAATGTCCAAGAGAGCTAACTTATCTAGTGAGAAACTTATCTTAATTGGTAGGAAATGTGCTGATTTAGTCAATCTATCCACTATCACCCAGATGGCATCATTTCCTGACTGTGTCCTTGGTAAACCTACAATAAAATCCATAGAAATCTGATCTCATTTCCATTCAGGGATATCTAAGGGTTGTAACAATCCCGCGGCTTTCTGATGTTCAATCTTGACCCGTTGACATATTAGACACTTAGAGACATACTATGCTATGTGCCATTTTATTCCTGGCCACCAAAATATCTTCTTGAGATCTTAATACATCTTAGTGGCACCCGAATGTATGGTATAACTACTCTTGTGGGCCTCTTCTAGGACTTTATCCCTTAGTCCCCCTTGATTTGGGACATATACTCTACCCTGAAACGTCACGACCCCGTCCGATGACTCAATGAATTTCTTTGAGTCCTTTAGAGACCCTAAGAATTCATCCCCTTTTTGAGTTTCTAGTATCTAGGCCCTAAGGTCACATTCTATCCTCAACTGATTTAAACATATCCTATCAGGTAAAGTAGAAGTGGATAAATTCATATCTCTAAACTTCTCTATTAACCTCAATTCATTAACCATTAATTGAGACATGTGTATAGATTTTCTACTCAGGGCGTCTGCGACCACATTTGCCTTTCCGGGATGGTATTTTAATTGAAAATCATAGTCCTTTAAGAATTCCATCCATCTTCTCTGTCTCATGTTTAATTCTTTCTGATCAAAGAGATATTTGAGACTTTTATAGTCACTAAATATCTCAAACCTAATGCCATAAAGATAATGTCTCCATATCTTTAGGGCAAACACTATGGCGACTAACTCCAAGTCATGAGTCGAGTAATTCTCCTCATGAGGTTTCAACTGTCTAGATGCATACGCAACTACCCTCTTTTCTTGCATTAAGACACAACCTAACCCTTTTCTAGACGCATCGGTATACAACTCAAACTCTCCTAAAGGATCGGGTATGACTAACACTGGTGTGGTGGTCAACCTTTCTTTCAAGATTTGAAAACTATTTTCACACTCTAAGGTCCACACAAATGGTGCCTCCTTTTGTGTCAATCTCGTCATGGGTAATGCGATTTGCGAAAATCCTTCTATAAACCTCCTAAAGTAACCGGCTAATCCAAGAAAGGTACGAATTTCAGTCACTGTCTTAGGCATCTCCCAACTTGCCACAGCATCCATCTTACTAGGATCTACAGCTACTCCATCCTTAGAGATCACATGTCCTAAGAATTTGACTTCTTCTAACAAAATTTCACACTTAGACAACTTGGCGTACAATTGCTTTTCCATAAGCACTTCTAGCACAACTTTAAGATGTTCCTCATGCTCTTCCCTACTCCTAGAATACACTAAGATATCATCAATAAATAGCACCACAAACCGATCGAGGTAGGGTCTAAAGATACGATTCATATAATCCATAAAAATGGCGGAAGCGTTTGTCAGACCAAATGGCATCACGAGAAATTCATAATGCCCATATCTAGTCCTAAAGGCAGTCTTAGGGATATCCTTTGCCTTCACTCTGATTTGATGGTACCCCAACCTCAAAACAATTTTGGAAAATACCGTGGCTCCCCTTAGCTGGTCTAAAAGATCATCTATCCTAGGAAGTGGGTACTTATTCTTCACGGTTACCTTATTAAGTTGTCTATAATCAATACACATCCTAAGGCTCCCATCTTTCTTTTTCACAAATAGTACCGGTGTACCCCATGGTGATGCACTAGGCCTGATGAATTGTTTACTCAAAAGATCCTCTATCTGTGTCTTTAGTTCACCTAACTCGGGAAGGGCCATTCTATAAGGAGCTACAGAGATCGGTCCCGTCCCAGGGACTAACTCTATAGAGAATTCAACTTCCCGTTCTGGAGGGAGACTAGTTATCTCCTCTGGAAAGACATCAAGAAAATCAGAAACAGTAGGAATACTGCTAAGTTTATGCGACATCTCTACTTCAGAGGAACATAGAAAACTTGTTCTTCGGATGTTTTCCTCATTTCTTTTACTAACAGGTTTGGTATCTATAAACATCATAGACTTTTCACAACAATTAAGGACCACATTATTTTCAGACAGCCAGTTCATGCCTAAGATTTCATCAATCCCTGATAAATTCAAACAAATCAAATCAATTTTAAAACGTCTATTCTCCACAACAATTGGACAATTTAAACAAACCAGTGAAGTCACAACACATTCTCCTGTAGGAGTAGAAATCGATAAACTATACGGAACAGTAGTCAACAGTAAATTTAAATCCTTCACACATTCAAAATTAATAATCGAGTGTGTGGCACCCGAGTCAAACAGTACATGTAAAGACTTACCATTTATTATACCTGTTCCCTCGATAAGATCATCGGATTCAGTCGCTTCTTCGCCCTTGAGGGTAAAGTCTCTTCCTCTAGTCGGTGGTTTCACTCCATCAGGGGTCTGCTTTTTCTGAGGGCGATCTCTAGCAAAATGCCCTATCATACCACAAGTGTAACAGACATTCGATCTGAGCAGACATGAGTTATCTCCAAGGGTTTTCCCACATTTAGAACAAAGTCTGGGTGCAGGTTTGCTCATCATAGGTTTCTTTCCCTGGCTAGTTCGACCCTTGAAATAATTCATCGGTCGCTTGTTATTAAAGTTGACCTTATCGGTCTTCTCTAAATTTTTGGCAACAATGCGACACCTGTTCACTAATTCTGCATAGTTCTTAATATCAAGAGGAGTTATCACATTACTCATAGCAGAATTAAGAGCTGAGGTCACATGCATGGCCTTCCAAACCTCATCTGGATTGTGTTTCTAGTAAGAAGAGAAATGAGACAACTCTTCATACTTGGCTATGAATTCGTCAAAAGGCATGTTTCCTTGTTTAATCTGCTTAAACTCAATTTCCTTCTGGTTTCTCACGCTCATCGGGTAATACTTCTCTAAGAAGGTAATCTTAAAGTTCTCCCACGTGAGTGGAGTATTACGGGCCTCCATTAACTACAATGCTCCTTTCCACCAATTTTCGGCCTCGCCAGCTAACATGTAGGTGGCATATTCGACCTTCTGCTCATCAGAACACTTATGGACTTTGAACATTTCTTGTTAATCAATTTTCGCCGATGAGTGTTCCGAAAACTTGACATTGAACAGTTTTCGCCAATGAGTGTTTCGAAAACTTGAATTTATTGTTAATCAGTTTTCGCCGATGAGTATTATGAAAACTTGATAATCATCAGTTTTCGGGGATTTGTGTTTCGAAAACATGATATTCATCTATTTTCGCCGTTGAGTGTTTCGAAAACTTGATTTTCTTGTTATTCAGTTTTCGCCAGTGAGCGTTTCGAAAACTTGATTTTCTTGTTAATCAGTTTTCGCCGGTGAGAGTTGTGAAAACATGATATTCATCAGTTTTCGCCGGTGAGTGTTTCGAAAACTTGATATTAATCAGTTTTCGCCTGTGAGTGTTTCGAAAACTTGATTTTCTTCTTAATCAGTTTTCGCCGATGAGTGTTTCAAAAACTTGATATTCATTAGTTTTCGCCGGTGAGTGTTTCGAAAACTTGATATTCATCAGTTTTCGCCAATGAGTGTTTCGAAAACATGATTTTCTTGTTAATCAATTTTTACCGATTAGTGTTTCGAAAACTTGATATTCATTAGTTTTCGCCAATGAGTGTTTTAAAAACTTGATTTTCTTCTTAATCATTTTTTGCCGATGAGTGTTTTGAAAACTTGATATTCATTAATTTTCGCCGATGAGTGTTTCGAAAACATCATATTCATCAGTTTTCGCCAATGAGTGTTTCGAAAACTTGATTTTCTTGTTAATCAATTTCCGCCGATGAGCGTTTCGAAAACTTGATATTCAACATTTTTCACGAAACAGTTTTTCAAAAACTTGATTTTCTTGTTAATCAGTGTTCGCCGAAGAGTGTTTCGAAAACTTTATATTCATTATTTTTCGCTAATTACTGTTTCGAAAACTTGATATTTATCTATTTTCGCCAATGAGTGTTTCAAAAACTTGATTTTCTTGTTAATCAGTTTTCGCCGATGAGTGTTTCAAAAACTTGATATTCATGAGTTTTCGCCGTTGAGTGTTTCGAAAACTTGATATTCATCGTTTTTCGCCAATGAATTTTTCAGAATTTTGATTTATTTGTTAATCAGTTTTCGCCGATGAGTATTTCGAAAACTTGATATTCATTAGTTTTCGCCATTGAGTGTTTGGAAAACTTGAATTTCTTGATAATTAGTTTTCACCGATGAGTGTTCATAAAACTTGATATTGATCAGTTTTCGCCAGTGAGTGTTTCGAAGACTTGATATTCATTATTTTTCTCCAATGAGTGATTCGAATACTTGATTTTTTTGTTAATCAGTTTTCACTGATGAGTGTTTCGGAAACTTGATATTCATCAGTTTTCGCCAATGAGTGTTTCGAAAACTTGATATTCATCAGTTTTCGCCAATGAGTGTTTCGAAAACTTGATATTTATCAGTTTTCGCCGATGAGTGTTTCGAAAACTTGATATTCATCAATTTTCGCCAATGAGTGTTTCGAAAACTTGATTTTCTTGTTAATCAGTTTTCGCAGATGAGTATTTCGAAAACTTGATATTCGTCAATTATCGCCGGTGAGTGTTTCGGAAACTTGATATTCTTCAGATTTCCCCAATGAATGTTTCGAAAACTTGATTTTCATGTTAATCAGTTTTCGCGGATGAGTGTTTCGAAAATTTGATATTCAACATTTTTCACCAAAGAGTTTTTCGAAAACTTGATTTTCTTGTTAATCAGTTTTCTTCGACGAGTGTTTCGAAATGTTTATATTCATCAGTTTTCGCCAATTATTATTTCGAACACATGATATTCATTAATTTTTGCCAATGAGTGTTCCAAAAACTTGATTTTCTTGTTAATAGGTATTTGCCGATGAGTGTTTTGAAAACTTGATATTCATTATTTTTCGTCGATTAGTGTTTCGAAAACTTGATATTCATCAATTTTCGCCAATGAATATTTCAAAAACATGATATTCATCAGTTTTCGCCGTTGTGTGTTGGGAAAACTTGATTTTCTTGTTAATTAGTTTTCGCTGATGAATGTTCATAAAACTTGATATTGATCTGTTTTCGCCAGTGAGTGCTTCGAAAACTTGATATTTAACAATTTTCTCCAATGAGTGCTTCGAATACCTTATTTTCTTGTTAATCAGTTTTTGCCGATGAGTGTTTCGAAAACATGATATTCAACAGTTTTCACCAATGAGTGTTTCGAAAACATCATTTTCTTATTAATCAATTTTCACTGGTGAGTCTCTCGAAAACTTGATATTCATCAGTTTTCGCCAATGAGTGTTTCGAAAACTTGATTTTCTTGTTAATCAGTTTTCGCCCATGAGTATTTCGAAAACTTAATATTCATTAGTTTTTGCCGATTAGTGCTTCAGAAGGTTGATATTCATCAGTTTTCGCCCATGAGTGTTTCGAAAACTTGATTTTCTTGTTAATCAGTTTTCGCCGGTGAGTGTTTCGAAAACTTGATATTCATCAGTTTTCGCCGATGAGGGTTTCGAAAACTTGATATTCATCAGTTTTTACCGGTAAGTGTTTTGGAAACTTGATATTCATCAGTTTTGGCCATTGAGTGTTTTGAAAACATGATTTTCTTGTTAATCAGTTTTTCCCGATGAGTCAATCGAAAACTTGATATTCATCAGTTCTCGCCGGTGAGAGTTTCGAAAACTTGATATTCTTTAGTTTTCGCCATTGAGTGTTTAGAAAACTTCATTTTCTCGTTAATCAGTTTTCGCCGGTGAGTGTTTCGAAAACTTGATATTCATCTATTTTCACCAATGAGTCTTTCAAGAACTTGATTTTCTTGTTAATCAGTTTTCGCCGATGTGTATTTCCAAAACTTGATTTTTATGTTAATTAGTTTTCGCTGATGAGTATTTCGAAAACTTGATATTCATCAGTTTTCGCTGATTAGTGTTTCAGATACATGATATTCATCAGTTTTCGCCAATGTGTTTCGAAAACTTGATTTTCTTGTTAATCAGTTTTCGCCGATGAGTGTTTCGAAAACTTGATATTCAACAGTTTTCGCCAATGAAGGTTTCGAAAACTTTATTTTCTTGTTAATCAGTTTTTGCCGATTAGTGTTTCGAAAAATTGATATTTATTAGTTTTCGCCGATTAGTGTTTCGGAAACTTGATATTCATCAGTTTTTGCCAATGAGTGTTTCAAAAACTTGATTTTCTTGTTAATCAATTTTCACCAATGAGTGTTTCAAAAACATGATATTCATTAGTTTTTGTTAGTGAGTGTTTTTGAAACTTGATATTCTTCAGTTTTCGCCAATGAGTGTTTTGAAAACTTGATTTTCTTGTTAATCAATTTTCGCCGGTGAGTGTTTCGAAAACATGATATTCATCAGTTTTCGCCAATGAGTGTTTCGAAAACTTGATTTTCTTGTTAATCAGTTTTCGCCAATGAGTGTTTCGAAAACTTGATATTTATCAGTTTTCGCCGGTGAGTGTTTTGGAAACTTGATAGTCATCAGTTTTCGCCAATGAGTGTTTCGAAAACATGATTTTCTTGTTAATCAGTTTTCACCGGTGAGAGTTTTGAAAACATGATATTCAATAGTTTTCGCCGGTGAGTGTTTTGGAAACTTGATATTCATCAGTTTTTGCCAATGAGTTTTTCGAAAACTAGGTTTTCTTGTTAATAAGTTTTCGCCGATGAGTGTTACAAAAACATGGTATTCATCAGTTTTCGCCGGTGAGTGATTCAAAAACTTGATATTCTTCAGTTTTCCCCAATGAGTGTTTCGAAAACTTGATATTCATCAGTTTTCGCCAGTGAGTGTTGCGAAAACTTGATATTCATCAGTTTTCGCCAATGAGTGTTTCGAAAACTTGATTTTCTTGTTAATCAGTTTTTGTCGATGAGTGTTTCGAAAATTTGATATTCATCAGTTTTCGCCGGTGAGTGTTTTGGAAACATGATATTCTTCAGTTATCGCCAATGAGTGTTTCGAAAACTTGATTTTCTTGTTCATCAATTTTCGCCGATGACTGTTTCGAAAACTAGATATTCATCAATTTTCGCCGGTGAGTGTTTCGAGAACATGATATTCATCAGCTTTCGCCAATGTATGTTCCAAAAATTTGATTTTTTAGTAAATTAGTTTTCGTCGATGAGTGTTTCGAAAACTTATTCAAGTTTTCGAAACACTCATTAGGGAAAACTGATGAATATCAAGTTTTCGAAATACTCACCGGCGAAAACTGATGAATATCACGTTTCCGAAACACTCATCGGCAAAAACTGATTAACAAGAAAATCAAATTATCGAAACACTCATTGGCGAAAACTGATGAATATGAAGTTTTCGAAACACCAATTGGCGAAAACTGAAGAACAAGAAAATCATGTTTTTGAAACACACTTTGGTGAAAATTGATGAATATCATGTTTTCGAAACACTAATCGGCGAAAAATTGATGAATTTCATGTTTTCGAAACATTAATCGGCGAAAACTGATTAACAAAAAAATCAAGTTTTTGAAACACTTATTGGCGAAAACTGATGAATATCAAGTTTTCGAAACACTCACCGGCGAAAACTGATTAACGAGAAAATCATGTTTTCGAAACACTCATTAGCGAAAACTAATGAATATTAAGTTTCCGAAACACTCACCGGCGAAAATTGATGAATATCAAGTTTTCTAAACAATCATCCGCAAAAATTGGTTAACAAGAAAATCTTGTTATCGAAACACTCATTGGCGAAAAATGAACAATATCAAGTTTTCGAAACATTGACCGGCGAAAATTGATTAACAAGAAAATCAAGTTTTCGAAACACTTTTTGGCGAAAACTGAAGAATATCAAGTTTCCGAAACACTCACCGGCGAAAACTGATGAATAGTAGAGACAACCCATCAGTTAAAGGATGGTGATCTGTAAACCAGAATAGTACTCGGATCCACTGGGGGACGCTCCAGATAGTACACAGAATATGCCACTAGAGTTGTATGTATGAGTAACCATTGGGTGGTGCTCTCTATGCTCTTATATTTCTATTTTGATTGTTATTTCTCTACCTCTTAGATATATGAGATTATGTGTAGAAGTTGATGCTCATATTTATGTTTAAGAGAAGTATGCCATTCCATTTCACATGCCCTGTTTTGTATGAATTTCCATGCTATAAGATTTCATCAGTGTATGACATGCATGGGTTTTAAGTTAAACATCACATCCATGTTTTATATGAATAATGAGAAAGGGAATGTAGTGATTTTCTGTGCAAGGCACAGTGGTACACAACGACGAGTTTATAAACAGGTAGTATTTGATTACTAGGATTTATCCTCATTACGTTGGTGTGTATCAGCTGACTAGGTACCCGGATGCCTATGAGACGAGACAGGAGCGATGGGTAGCTCAACCTTTTGAGAAGAAAGATTTTAGAAGAAGCAGAAGCATATAGTTTTTAATTTTTTAAACTTATGTATGTACATCCCTTTGAAACCATTAACCTTAGTATATCTTTTTGGAAGGTTAATTGGTAAATTTTGTATATGTATATGTACAAGGGATGAGAACAAATGTTGTAATACATGTATGTATATATGGATGACAAGTTAGAGCTTTTATGAATTAGTAAGTTAAAGGTCATAATCTATATTTGATAGAAATGTAGATTATCATCTTTTACTAATCTCTATCTACCATGTATGATGTTATAACTTATAAATATGTAAGTATGTGTAATCGTTTATGACTATGGGTAAAAAGGTCATAATTTTCGGTATGCGCGAGAGATACCCGAGAGATAGAACCCAAACATGTGTTGCTTAATTAATCAATGGGTAAAAAGTTAAAATAAATTCAGGTAGAAGTAGTAGTAACACACCGGTTCTAGATCAAAGATATATTCCATATTACAAAAATCTGACTTCAAAGATATATTCCATATTACGAAACACTCACCGGCGAAAACTGATGAATATTAAGTTTTCGAAACATTCACCGGCGAAAATTCAGTAATATCAACTTTTCGAAACACTCATCGGCCAAAACTGATTTACAAGAAAAATATGTTTTCGAAACACTCATTGCAAAAACTAATGAATATCAAGTTTTCGAAACACTCACTGCCAAAAACTGATCATTATCTAGTTTTCGAAACACTCATTGGCGAAAACTGATTAACAGGAAAATCAAGTTTTCGAAATACTTATTGGCGAAAACTGATGAATATCAAGTTTTCAAAACACACATCGGCGAAAACTGATTAACAAGAAAATCAAGTTTTCGAAACACTCAGCGACGAAAACTGATTAACAAGAAAATGAAGTTTTCGAAACACTCAACTACGAAAACTGATTAACAAGAAAATCAAGTTTTCGAAACACTCATTGGCAAAAAACTGAT
>JAAIUW010000228.1:0-44602 GCA_014851425.1 Senna tora | reverse complement strand
CTTTTCGAAACACTCATTGGCGAAAACTATTAACAAGAAAATCAAGTTTTCGGAACACTCATTAGCGAAAACTAATGAATATCAAGTTTTCGAAACACTAAATGGCGAAAACTGATTAACAAGAAAATTAAGTTTTTGAAACAATCATTGGCGAAAACTGATGAATATCAAGTTTTCGAAACACTCGCAAGCGAAAACTGATGAATAACAAGTATTTGAAACACTAATCGGCGAAAACTGATTAACAAGAAAATCAAGTTTTCGAAACACCCATTGGCGAAAACTAATGAATATCATGTTTTCGAAACACTCACCGGCGAAAACTGATGAATATCAAGTTTTCGAAACACTCCTCGACGAATACTGATGAATATCAAATTTTCGAAACACTTATTGGCCAAAACTGATGAATATCAAGTTTTCGAAACACTCACCGACGAAAATTGAAGACTATCAAGTTTTCGAAATACTAACCGGCGAAAATTGATCAATATCAAGTTTTTGAAACAATTATTGGCGAAAACTGATTAACAAGAAAATCAAGTTTTCGAAACACCCAATGGCGAAAATTGATGAATATCAAGTTTTCGAAACACTCACCGGCGAAAACTTATTAACAAGAAAATCAAGTTTTTGAAACACTCAATGGCATAAACTGATGAATATCAAGTTTTCAAAACACTCACCGGTGAAAACTGATTGACAAGAAAATCATGTTTTTGAAACAATGATTGGCGAAAACTGATGAATATCAAGTTTTCGAAACACCCACCAACGAAAACTATTGAATATCACAAGTTTTCGAAACACTCATCGGCGAAAATCGATCAACAAGAAAATCAAGTTTTTGATACAACCATTGGCAAAAACTAATGAATATCAAGTTTTCGAAACACTCACCGGCGAAAACTGATGAATATCAAGTTTTCAAAACACTCATCGGCGAAAACTAATTAATATCAAGTTTTCGAAACACTCATCGGCGACTACTGAATAACAAGACTGATGAATATCAAGTTTTCGAAAAATCAAGTTTTTGAAACTTTCATTGGCCAAAACTGATGAATATCAAGTTTTCGAAACACTCACCGGCGAAAACTTATGAATTTCAAGTTTTCCAAACACTCACCGACGAAAACTGATCAATATCAAGTTTTCGAAACAAATATTGGCGAAAACTGATTAACAAGAAAATCAAGTTTTCGAAACACTCATTGGCGAAAACTGAAGAATATGCAGTTTTCGAAACACTCATCAGCGAATAATGATTAACAAGAAAATCAAGTTTTTGAAACACTCAATGGCAAACACTGATGAATATCAAGTTTTCGAAACACTCACCAGCGAAAAATGATTAACAACAAAATCACGTTTTGAAACACTCATTCGCATAAACTGATGAATATCAAGTTTGAGAAACAATCGCCAATGAAAACTATTGAACAACAAGTTTTTGAAACACTAATCGGCGAAAACTGATTAACTAGAAAATAATGTTTTGGAGACACCCATTCTCGAAACTAATGAATATCAATTTTTCGATACACTCATTGACGAAAATTAATGAGTATCAAGTTTTCGAAACACTCATCGGTAACTATTGAATAATAAGAAAATCAAGTTTTCGAAACACTCATTGAGCGAAATTGATGAATATCAAGTTTTCGAAACACTCACCGGCGACAACTGATGAATATGATGCTTTCGAAACACTCACCGGCGAAAACTGATCAGTATCAAGTTTTCGAAACACTTATTGGCGAAAACTAATGAACAAGAAAATCAAGTTTTTGAATCACTCAATGGCGAAAACTGATGAATATGAAGTTTAAGAAACACTCACCGGCGATACTTAATAAACAAGAAAATCATGTTTTTTAAACACTGATTGGCGAAAACTTATGAATATCAAGTTTTCGAAACTCTCAGCAGCAAAAACTGATGAATATCAACTTTTCGAAACACTCATCGGCGAAAACTGATTAACAAGAAAATCAAGTTTTCGAAATACCCATTGGCGAAAACTAATGAATATCAAGTTTTCGAAACACTCACCGGCGAAAACTGATGAATATCAAGTTTTCGAAACACTCATCGGCGACTACTGAATAACAAGAAAATCAAGTTTTCGAAACACTCATTGCCGAAAACTAAAGAAAATCATTTTTTCAAACACTCACCGGTGAAAATTGATGAATTTCAAGTTGTCGAAACACTAACCGACGAAAATTGATGAATATCAAGTTTTTGAAACAATCATTGTCGGAAACTAAATAACAAGAAAATCAAGTTTTCGAGACACCCAATGGCAAAAACTGATGAATATCAGGTTTTTGAAACACTTACCGGCGAAAACTGGTAAACAAGAAAATCAATATTTCGAAACACTCAATGGTGAAAACTGATTAATATCAAATTTTCGAAACACTCACCCGCGAAAACTGATTAACAAGAAAATCATATCTTCGAAACACTCATTGGTGAAAACTGATGAATATCGAGTTTTCGAAACACTCACTGGCGAAAACTTATTGACAAGGAAATCAAGTTTTCGAAACACTCAGTAGTGAAAGTTGATGAATATCATGTTTCCGAAACACTAATCGATGAAAATTGATGAATATCAAGTTTTCGAAACACTAATCGGCGAAAACTAATGAATATTGAGTTTTCGAAACACTCATCGGCCACTACTGAATAACAAGAAAATGAAGTTTTCGAAACACTCATTGGCCAAAACTGATGAATATCAAGTTTTCGAAACACTGACCAGCGAAAACTGATCAATATCAAGTTTTCGAAACACTTGTTGGCGAAAACTGATTACAAGAAAATCAAGTTTTCGAAACACTTAATGGCGAAAACTGAGGAATATCAAGTTTTCGAAACACTCACCGGCGAAAATTGGTTAACAAGAAAATCAAGTTTTTGAAACACTTATTGGCGAAAACTGATGAATATCAAGTTTTCCGAAACACTCATCGGCGAAAACTGATGAATATCAAGTTTACGAAACACTCATCGGTGAAAATTGATGAATATCATGTTTTCGAAACACTCATCGGTGACTACTGAATAACAAGAAAATCAAGTTTTCGAAACACTCATTGGCCAAAACTGATGAATATCATGTTTTAGAAACACTCACCGGCGAAAACTGATCAATATCAAGTTTTCGAAACACTCACCGGCAAAAACTGATCAATGTCAAGTTTTCCAAACAATTATTGGTGTAACATTCGCCTCTCCGAGATAACGAATTGATTGTTTGTTTGATTCATTAAGTTATTGTATGTGTTTGATGCATTTAGAAGCATGTAGAATTGCATTAATGCTAGAGTGACAAAGCTTATAGGGACTTAGATGAAAGGAAAGACGAGTTGTAATCGAAATGGGACTAGGATGTAAAGAAAAGTGATATGGGGATAACAAATTATAATTTTAGCCAAGGGTCACAGTAACTAACAGAATTTTGAACACTTCCCACGAAGGTGTGAAGGATAAAAACAGAGTTTCATCTAAGATCATGATGATTGCTAAGTGACCCTAGGGACTTAATTGCCCACTTTTATTAAATGGCCATGAAGCTATAGGGAGGTGAGAGAGGGCAGCACACACACACACACACCTCATTTGCACAAAACAAGAGAGAGAGAGCTAGAGAGAAGGTGGATAAAGCTTGGAGGATTGGGATTGAAGAAGTCGATTCCAGCTAGGATAATCCATAGGAAAGCATTTACACATCACAAGAAACGTAATTAAGCTCGGAAACATGGTAATCAAAGCTTCCTTCCTCTCATTTTCGAAATTCATGGTTTTAGCTCAAATAGAGAAATTCTTGAATATGATGTTTTAAGCTGAAAGAGAGGATTAAAACTTGCATTTCTGAGTTTTAGAACTTGAATGGATGCTTAGATGATGTTGCATGTATGCTGGAATGCTAGAAAATGGAAAATTGGTCATGGGTATGGGTATGGGTTTATTGTATATTCATATTGAAATTTAAAGCATGAAAAGGCATGTTTTGAGCTAAAATTTTCATGGGTTTTGTTGTGAAAATAATAGGGGTTAAGTTCCACTTTTTGTTTTCATGTTTTGGGGCATTAATTTGGACAAAATGAAGTTTTTAAAAGCATTTCCGCCCCGTATCAGCCGGCTGATGCATTAATATGTTGCCCAGAAAATTTTTCAGATTCTGAACAGCCGGTTGGAAGGCTTAAATTTTTCATAAATGTTCATGTTTTTGCCGAGAAACGTTCGTATTTTACCTAGAAAAGTCCAGATTTAGAACAGTCGGCTGATGGCTTAAGAACAGCCGGCTGTTGTGCTTTTAATGTGGCTTAAAAAGCTCTCTAGAGAGCTATCAGCCTGCTGATAGGTCCAACCAGCCTGCTGATAGGTCTCTATAAACTTTTATTCTTCGAAATTAAGGGCCAATCAGCCGGCTGATGGCCCCCAATTAGCCAGCTGATAGGACCCTGTTTTGCATAATGAACTTAATCACTTTTGATGATGTTTTAAGCACTTAATTTCATTCTCAAACATGATGTTGAATGATTTTTAAGTAATTTGAAATATGAATCAAGGGGAAATAAAATAGAAAGAAAGAAAAGAGAGCTAGTATTCAATGTACATGTATCGGTAAAGAATGGGTCCATAATCGATTGACCAATTGCCGGTATGGGACGGCTGTTGGGATTTCCACGGTTGTGTCATTATTTGGGATGGTAAAACATCCAATCGATTAAGAATTTAATTTTATAAAGACACCATGTTGGTTACCGAATTTTAAGCTAGTATGCCCTATGTGGCCATTTAAGAGCGACATGCTTAAAATTAGGCGAACCATGATTGGGACCTATTTCTTTTCAATATATGTATATGTGAATAGCATATCACGGAGATGAGTTGTTGACTCTTAAGGAAAGATACCATCCATATAAATTGTTGATCCACAGGGAAAGACACAATGTTTGCAATAGCTTGATTCTTAAGGGAAGACGCAATGAATCATATGAATGTATGTGTTCAAGGAATTGAACAGTTGATCCTCTCGGACAACATGATGAATCCTAGGTATAAGTGAATGTTATGAGAGGCAAATTGTTGATCCTTCGAGAAAGAAGCAAATGGTCCTCTAATGATGATGTTGTGAGGAACGAATTGTTGATCCTTCGGGAAAGACGCAAAGGGTCCTACAATGATGATGAATGTATGGATGTGTGCGAGTGCTCGCGTTGCGGCACTCCCGATGCTCATATGTTTTATCAAATTGGGGTTAGATGCCCACATGTTTATTATGTGTTATTTCAGTACCCTTGAGATTATGAATGATGATGGTATGATGAAATGTTTTATGTATATTCATATTTCTCTAGTTTATGATGTTTTGCAAAGATGAGGATGATACTATTCCATACCATACCAATGAATGGATTGAATAAGTGTTTTGAAATGATGTATCAAATGTTGCATTCACAAGAATACATGCGATGTTTTATTATGCTTCAAAGAAATGAATGATAACGCATCCATGTTTTAAACGTTATGAAATGTATGAGGAAATGCAGGGATTTTTTGTATGATGATACAGTGGTACACATTAGCGGTTTTCAAAGGTTGCTATGATTACCGAGATTATAAATCTCACGATTACGTTGATGTGTATCAGATGCCTAGGTACTTAGTCACATTGGAGGCCAAGCTGGAATGGAGGCATGATCCAGTACTGGGCTGGGTCATAGTGATTAGTGATGTGATTGTACATGTAGTGACTTATCTGACGCCTTCCCAAGGAGCATGATCATGTAGTAAATGTTTTCTTTTGTTTGTGGAATCCCCATTCCCTTGACTCTGTCCTTTAGTATCTTTTTAGAAAGGTTACAAAGTCCTAGTAATTCCTATGTATAGGAAGGGATGGAGGACATATGTTGGGTATGTATATGAATGATATGTAAGTAAAGACTAGAGTCTTTATCCACTAGTAGGTTAAGGGCTAAGATCTTAAGATGGTTGCTATCCTTAGATCTTCTCCCTTCATGGGACTCTAGCTTTGATGATGGATGGTATGTGTATTATATATGTTTATAGTAAATAGAAGGTTATGTAATAAAGATGCTTCTGTTTGTTTTAATTTAATGCTTCCGCTGAGAGAAACGAGGGAGATACCCGAGAGTAGTAACCCAAACCAACTCAACTTAATTAATTAACTTGGCAAAATTTTAAATGAACTCGGGTAAGAAAATCTAGTAACACTAATTCATATCAACTATATACTAAAATGGATGTAGGGAATTGGGGTGCTACAATTAGTGAAAACTGATTAACAAGAAAATCAAGTTTTAGAAACACCCAGCGGCAAAAGCTGATGGATATCAAGTTTTCGAAACACTCATCGGCGAAAACTGATGAATGTCAAGTTTTCAAAACACTCATCGGCGAAAACTGATTAACAAGAAAATCAAGTTTTTGAAACACTCATTGGCGACAACTGATGAATATCAAGATTTCGAAACACTCGCCAGCGAAAACTGATGAATATCAAGCTTTCGAAACACTAATCGGCGAAAACTGATTAACAAGGAAATCAAGTTTTCGAAATACTCATTGGTGAAAACTAATGAATATCAAGTTTTCGAAACACTCACCGGCGAAAGTTGATTAAAAAGAATATCAAGTTTTCGAAACACTCACCGACGAAAACAGATGAATATCATGTTTTCGAAACAATCATCGGCAAAAATTGATTAACAAGAAAATCAAGTTTTCGAAACACCTATCGGCAAAAACTAATGAATATCAAATTTTCCAAACTATCATCGGCGAAAACTTATTAACAAGAAAATCAAGTTTTTGAAACACTCATTGGCAAAAACTGATGAATATTAAGTTTTCAAACAATCATCGGTGAAAACTGATTAACAAGAAAATCAAGTTTTCGAAGCACTCAATGGCAAGAACTGATGAATATCAAGTTTTTGAAACACCAAACGGCGAAAACTGAAGAATATCAAGTTTTCAAAACACTCATCGGCGACTACTGAATATCAAGTTTTCGAAACAATCAACGGCGAAAATTGATCAATATCAAGTTTTCGGAACACTCACCGGCGAAAACTGATCAATATCAAGTTTTCGAAACACTTATTGGCGAAAACTGGTTAACAAGAATATCAAGTTTTCAAAACACTCAATGGCAAAAACTGATGAATATAAAGTTTTCGTAACACTCACCAGCGAAAATTGATTAACAAGAAAATCATGTTTTCGAAACACTTATTGGCGAAAACTGATGAATATCAATTTTCGAAACACTCATTGGACAAAATTGATGAATATCAAATTTTCGAAATACTTATTGGTAAAAACTGATTAACAAGAAAATCAAGTTTTCGAAACACCCATTGGCGAAAACTGATGAATATCAAGTTTTCTAAACACTCACCGGCGAAAATAGATTAACAAGAAAATGAAGTTTTCGAAACACTCATTGGCGAAAACTAATGAATATCAAGTTTTCGAAACACTCACCGGCAAAAACTGATGAATATCAAGTTTTTGAAACACTCATCGGCGAAAACTGATTAACAAGAGAATCAAGTTTTCGAAACAGCCATTGGCGAAAACTAATTAATATCAAGTTTTCAGAACACTCATCGGCGAAAACTGATAAACAAGAAAATCAAAGTTTCGAAACACTCATTGGCGAAAACTGATAAATATCAAGTTTTCGAAACAATTATAGGCGAAAAATGATTAAAAAGAAAATCAAGTTTTCGAAACACTCATTGGTGAAAACTGATGAATATCAAGTTTTCGAAACACTCACCGACGAAAACTGATGGATATCATGTTTTCAAAACAGTCGTTGACGAAAATTGATCAACAAAAAAAATCAAGTTTTCAAAACAGCCATGGGCGAAAACTGATGAATATCAAGTTTTGGAAACACTCACCGGCGAAAACTGATCAATATCAAGTTTTCGAAACACTCATCGGCGAAAACTAATTGAGAAGAAATTCATGTTTTCGAAACACTCATTGGCGAAAACTGATGAATATCAAGTTTTTGAAACACTCATCCGCGAAAATTGATGAACAAGAAAATCAAATTTTCGAAACAATCATTGGCGAAAACTGATGAATATCAAGTTTTCGAAACACTCATCGGCGAAAACTGATGAATATCAAGTTTTCGAAACACTCATTGGCGAAAACTGATTAACAAGAAAATCAAGCTTTCGAAATACTCAATGGCGAAAACATATGAATATCAAGTTTTCGAAACACTCACCAGCGAAAACTGATGAATATCCTGTTTTCAAAAGACTCATCGGCGAAAACTGATTAACAAGAGAATCAAGTTTTCGAAACAGCCATTGGCGAAAATTATTGAATATCAAGTATTGGCATCACTTACCGGTGAAAACTAATGAATATCAAGTTTTAAGATCACTCATCGACGAAAACTATTAAACAAGAAAATCTAGTTTTCGAAATACTCATTGACGAAAACTGATAAATATCAAGTTTTTCAAACACTCATCGGCGAAAAATTATTAACAAGAAAATGAAGTTTTCGAAAGACTCATTGGTGAAAACTGATGAATATCAAGTTTTCGAAACACTCACCGGCGAAAACTGATGAATATCAAGTTTTCAAAACACTCATTGGCGAAAAACTGATTAATAAGAAAATCAAGTTTTGGAAACACTCATTGGCGAAAAGTGATGAATATCAACTTTTCGAAACACTCATCGGTTAAAATTAATGAATATCATATTTTCGAAACAGTCATCGGCGACTACTGAATAACAAGAAAATCAAGTTTTTGAAACACTCAATGGCGAAAACTGATGAATTTCATGTTTTTGAAACACTCATCAGCGAAAACTGATCAATATCAAGTTTTCGAAACACTCACCGGCGAAAACTGATCAATATCAAGTTTTCGAGACACTCCTCGGCGAAAACTGATGAATACCAAGTTTTCGAAACACTTACCAGCGAAAACTGATCAATATCAAGTTTTCGAAACACTTATTGGCGAAAATTGATTAAGAAGAAAATCATGTTTTCGAAACACTCATTGGCCAAAATTGATGAATATCAAGTTTTTGAAACACTCACCGGCAAAAACTGATCAATATCAAGTTTTCGAAACACTTATTGGCGAAAACTGATTAACAAGAAAGACTACTGAATAACAAGAAAATCAAGTTTTCGAAACACTCATTGGCCAAAACTGATGAATATCAAGTTTTCGAAACACTCATTGGCCAAAACTGATGAATATCAAGTTTTCGAAACACTCAACTTGGAAAACTGATGAATATCAAGTTTTCGAAACACTCCTCGACGAAAACTGACGAATACCAAGTTTTCGAAACACTCACTGGCGAACACTGATCAACAAGAAGTTTTTGAAACACTTATTGGCGAAAATTGATTAACAAGAAAGTCTTGTTTTGAAAACTCTCAATGGCGAAAACTAATGAATATCAAGTTTTCGAGACACTCAATGGCCAAAATTGATGAATATCAAGTTTTTGAAACACTTCGCGGCGAAAATTGCTGTATATCAAGTTTTCGAAACACTTATTGGCGAAAACTGATTAAGAAGAAAATCATGTTTTCGAAACACTCAATGTAACACCCCAATTTCCTACGCCCATTTTAGTGTATAGTTGTTATGAATTAGTGTGTTACTAGCCTTTCTTACCCGAGTCCATTTAAAATTTTCCCAAATTGATTAGTTAAGTTGAGTTGGTTTGGGTTGCTACTCTCGGGTATCTTCATTACATAACCTTCTATTTACTTTAAACATACATGATATACATACCATCCATCATCAAAGCTAGAGTCCCATGAAGGGAGAAGATCTCAGGATAGCAACCATCTTAAGATCTTAGCCCTTAACCTACTAGTGGATAAAGACTCTAGTCTTTACTTACATACCATTCATATACATACCCAAAATATGTCCTCCATCCCTTCCTATACATATTAACTACTAGGACTTTGTAACCTTACCAAAAAGATACTAAAGGACAAAGTTAAGGGAATGGGGATTCCAAAAACAAAACAAAAACATGTACTACATAATCATAATCCTTGAGAAGGCGTCAGTTGAGTCACTACATGTACTATCACATCCCTAATCACTAAGACCCAGCCCAGTACTGGATCATGCCTCCATTCCAGCTTGGCCTCCAATGTGACTAAGTACCTAGGCATCTGATACACATCAACGTAATCGTGAGATTTATAATCTCCGTAATCATAGCTACTTGTTTTGAAAACCGCTAATGTGCACCACTGTATCATCATACAGAAAATCCCTGTATTTCTTCATACATTTTATAACGTTTAAAACATGGATGCATTATCATTCAATTCTTTGAAGCATAATAAAACATAGCATGTATTCTTGTGAATGCAACATTTGACACATCATTTCAAAACACTTATTCAATCCATTAATTGGTATGGTATTGAATAGTATTGTCCTCATCTTTGCCAAAACATCATAAACTAGAGAAATATGAATATACATAAAACATTTCATCATTTCATCATCATTCATAATCCAAGGGTATTGAAATAACACATAATAAACATGTGGGCATCTAGCCCTAGTTTCCATAAAACATATGAGCATCGGGAGTGCCGCAATGCGAACACTCGCACACATCCATACATTCATCATCATTGTATGACCCTTTGTGTGTTTCTCAAAGGATCAACAATTCGTCCCTCATAACCTCATCATTAAAGGACCATTTGCTTCTTTCCCGAAGGATCAACAATTTGCCTCAAATAACATTTACATATACCTAGGATTCATCATGTTGTCCCGGAGGACCAACTGTTCAATTCTTTGAACACATACATTCATAGGATTCATTGTGTCTTCCCTTAAGAATCAACCAATTGCAAGCATTGTGTCTTTCCCCGTGGATCAACAATTTATATGCATGGTATCTTTCCTTAAGAGTCAACAATTCATCACCGTGATATGCTATTCACATATACATATATTGAAAAGAAATAGGTCCCAATCATGGTTCGCCTAATTTTAAGCATGTCGCTCTTAAATGGCCACATAGGGCATACTAGCTTAAAATTCGGTAACCAACACGGCGTTTTTGTAAAATTACATTCTTAATCGATTGGATGTTTTACCATCCCAAATAATGACACGACCATGGAAATCCCAACAGTCGTCCCATACCGACAATTGGTCAATCGATTATGGACCCATTCTTTACCGATACATGTACATTGAATACTAGCTCTCTTTTTCTTTCTTTCTATGTTATTTCCCCTTGATTCATATTTCAAATTACTTAAAAATCATTGAGCATCATGTTTGAAAATGAAATTAAGTGCTTAAAACATCAATAAAAGTGATTAAGTTCACTATGCAAAACAGGGGCCTATCAGCTGGCTAATTGGGGGCCATCAGCCGGCTGATTGGCCCTTAATTTTCACAAATAAAATTTTCCAGAGACCAATCAGCCGGCAGTTAGGACCTATCAGCTGGCTAATAGCTCTCTGGAGAGCTAATTTAGCCACTTAAAAAACACAACAGCCAGATATTCTTAAGCCATCAGCCGACTGTTCTAAATCTAGAATTTTTTGGGTAAAATACGAACGTTTCTAGGCAAAAACATGAACATTTAAGAAAAATTTAAACCTATCAACCAGTTGTTCAAAGCTATCAGCTGGCTGTTCATAATCTGGAAAATTTTCTAGGTAAATTATGAACACATCAACCGGTTGTTCTAGCTAACAGCCGACTGATACGGGTCAAAAATGCTTTTCAAAACATCTTTTTGACCAGATTAAAGCCCCACACTTGAAAATTAAAAGAGTTTACTTATTGGAACTTAATCCCTATCATTTTCACAGCAAAACCCATCAAAATTTCAGCTCAAACACATGCCTTTTCATGCTTAAATTTCCATATGAAAATACACAAAGCCCATACCTATACCCATGACCAATTTTCCATTTTTTAGCATTCCAGCATACATGCAACATCATCTAAGCACCCATTCAAGTTCTAAAACTCAGAAATGCAAGTTTCAATCCTCTCTTTCAGCTTAAAACATCATATTCAAGAATTTCTCCTTTTGAGCTAAAACCATGAATTTCAAAAATGAGAGGAAGGAAGCTTTGATTACCTGGTTTCCGAGCTTAATTACGTTTCTTGTGATGTGTAGATGCTTTCCTACGGATTATCCTAGCTGGAATCGAGTTCTTCAATCCCACTCCTCCAATTTTTGTCCACCTTCTCTCTAGGTCTCTCTCTCTCTTGTTATATGGAAATGGTGTGTGTGTGTGTGACTTTCTTCCTCTCTTAGCTTCATATAGTCATGGTCATAGTTATTTAGGAAAAATGACAATTAAGTCCCTAGGGTCACTTAGCAATCATCATGATCTTAGATGAAACTCTTTGTTCATTCTTGACACTTTGGCGGGAAGTGTTCAAAATTCCGTTGGTTATTATGACCCTTGGCTAAAATTATAATTTGTTATCCACATATCACTTTTCTTTACATCCATGCCCCATTTCCATTGAACTCGTCTTTCCTTTCATCTAAGTCCCTCTAAGCTTAATCACTCTAGCACTAATGCAATTCTACATGCTTCTAAATGCATCAAACACATACAATAACTTGATTAATCTAACTAACAATCAATTCATCATCTTGGAGAGATGGATGTTACAATTCCCCCCTCCTTATTTAAGAATTTGTCCTCGAAATTTACAACATACCTATTTCTTGGAACAGTTCCGAATATGATTGTCTCATAACGTCTTCCTTCTCCCAAGTGGCCTCTTGAGGAAGACATTCTTCCCATAAAAGCTTCACTAAAAGGATGCTCCGGTTTCTCAATTGCTTGACATCTGAACTGATGATCTTTACCAGTCTAGGATGGTAAGTTAATTTCTCTTTCAATTGTACTGTATTAACATCCAAAATATGTGAAGGATCTGGAATATATTTCCGTAGTTGTGACACATGAAAAATATTGTGGAGATTTGACAAAAATATAGGTAATGCAATTTGATAGGCTGATGAACCGATTCTTTTCAAAATTTGATAGGGCCCTATAAATCTAGGATTTATCTTTCTTGACTTGATAGCTCTACCAATACCTGTAATTGGAGAAACTTTGAGGAAGACATGATCCCCTTCCTCGAATTCCAACGGTTTCCTCGTATTGTCAGCATAATTCTTTTGTCTATCCTGGGCTTTTCTCATCTTTTCCCTAATCATTTTTATCTGTTCAGTGGTTTCTTGGACCAACTCAGGACCTAACAATTGCTTTTCACCAGTTTCAAACTAAGAAATTGGCGACCTACACTTTCTCTCATACAAGGCTTCATATGGAGCCATTCCTATACTCGAGTGGAAACTATTGTTATAAGAAAACTCCACTAAAGGAATGTTTTTATCCCAACTTCCCCTTTGTTCTAGAGCACATGCCCTAAGCATATCCTCTAGAGTCTGAATGGTTCTCTTAGTCTGTCCATCACTTTGAGGATGATATACAGTACTAAAATTTAGCTTTGTGCCGAAGGCTTCCTACAAGGCTTTCCAAAATCTAGAGGTGAATCTAGGGTCACTATCTGAAACAATACTTAATGGGACTCCATGCAACCTCACTATCTCTTGAATGTACAAGTGAGCTAGTCTATCTAGTGAGAAGATAATCTTAATTGGTAGGAAATGTGCAGATTTAGTTAACCTGTCCACTATCACCCATATAGCATCATTTCCTGATTGAGTCCTAGGCAATCCTACAACAAAATCCATGGAAATCTGGTCCCATTTCCATTCGGGAATATCTAAGGGTTGTAACAATCTCGTAGGTTTTTGATGTTCAATCTTTACCTGCTGACACATTAGACACCTAGAGACATACTCAGCTATATCTCTCTTCATACCTGGGCACCAGAATCTCCTCTTGAGATCTTGGTACATCTTAGTGGTACCCGGATGCACAGTATAGCTACTCCTATGTGGTTCCTCTAATATCCTATCCCTTAGTCCTCCTTGACTCGGGACGTATATTCTATCCTGAAATGTTACCAACCCATCTGATGACTCAACGAATTCCTTTGGGCCCTTCAGAGACTTTAGGAATTCATCACCTTTTTGAGCTTCTAAAATCTGAGCCCTAAGGTCACATTCTATCCTCAATTGATTCAAACAAATTCTATCAGATAAAATTGCGGTGGATAGATTCAAATCTCTAAATTTCTCTATTAACTTCAATTCATTAACCATTAGTTGTGACATATGTAGAGATTTTCTACTCAAGGCATCAGCAACCACATTTGCCTTACCCGGATGGTACTTTAACTCGAAGTCATAGTCCTTTAAGAACTCCATCCGTCTCCTCTGTCTCATATTTAATTCTTTCTGATCAAAGAGATATTTGAGACTTTTATAATCGCTAAATATCTCGAATTTAATCCCATAAAGATAATGCCTCCATATCTTTAGGGCAAACACTATAGCGGCTAACTCTAGATCATGAGTCGGGTAGTTCTCCTCATGGGATTTCAACTGTCTAGAAGCATAGGCTACTACCCTCTTTTCTTGCATTAACACACAACCTAATCCCTTCTTAGACGCGTCGGTGTATAACTCAAACTCACCGAAAGGATCGGGTATAGCTAACACCGGTATGGTAGTCAATCGTTCTTTCAAAGTCTGGAAATTATTCTCACAATCTAAGGTCCACACAAAAGGTACCCCCTTTTCGGGTCAACCTTGTCATGGGCAATGCGATTTGCAAAAACCCTTGAATGAATCTCTTATAGTAACCAGCTAATCAAAGAAAACTACGAATTTCGGTCAGTGTCTTAGGTCTCTCCCAATTGGCTACTGCATTCGTCTTGCTAGGATCTACTGCTACTCCATCCTTGGAGATAACATGACCTAAGAATTTTACCTCTTCTAGCCAGAACTCACACTTGGATAACTTTGCATACAACTGCTTCTCCCTAAGCACTTGTAACACAATCTTAAGGTGTTGTTCATGTTCTTCCCTATTCTTAGAATATACTAGAATATCATCAATAAACACTACTACGAACTGATCGAGGTAGGGTCTAAAGATGCGGTTCATGTAATCCATAAAAATGGCTGGAGCATTAGTTAAACCAAATGGCATCACCAGAAATTCGTAATGCCCATATCTAGTTCTAAAGGCAGTCTTAGGAATATCTTCCGTCTTAACTCTCATTTGATGGTATCCCGACCTCAAATCAATCTTAGAGAACACTGTGGCTCCTCTTAACTGATCTAAAATGTCATCTATCCTAGGAAGTGGGTACTTATTCTTCACAGTTACCCGATTAAGCTGCCTATAATCGATACACATTCTAAAACTCCCATCTTTCTTTTTCACGAACAATACCGGTGCACCCCATGGTGATGCACTAGGCCTAATGAATTGTCTACTTAGAAGGTCTTGTATCTGTGTCTTCAATTCTCCTAACTCGGGAGGAGACATCCTATATGGTGTTATAGAGATCGGTCCCGTTCCAGGGATCAACTCTATTGAGAACTCAACTTCTCTTTCAGGAGGGAGATTAGTTATCTCCTCTGGAAAAACATCCGAGAAATCTTCAACAACAGGAACATTATCAAGCTTATGCTGAATCTATACTTCAGAGGAACATAGAAAACTCATTCTTTGACTCTTTGCCTCATTTCTCTTACTAACAGTGTTGGTATCTAAGAAAGTGATAGATTTTTCACAACAATTTAGGACCACCTGATTTTCGGACAACTAGTTCATTCCTAAGATTACATCAATGCCTGATAAATTTAAACAGATAAGATCGACTTTAAAAGATCTATTCTCCACAATAATTGGACAGTTCAAACATACTAAAGAAGTCACAACACATTCTCCCATAGGAGTTGAAATAGACAAATTAAATGGAAGAGTAGTCACTGGCAAGTTTAGTTCCTTCACACATTTAGAGTTAATAATAGAGTGCGTAGCACCTGAATCAAACAGTACAGTCAACGGTTTACCATTTATCATACCAGTGCCCTCGATAAGATCATCTGATTAAGTTGTCTCTTCACCTTTGAGAGTAAATACTCTCCCTTTAGTTGGAGGCTTTGCTCCCTCACTTGTCTGCTTATTTTGAGGACAATCTCTAGCATAATGCCCTGTCTGACCACAAGAGTAACAGACATTCAAGCCAAATAGACACGGCCTCCCACCATGTGTTTTCCCACAGTTGGGACAAGAGTTAGATGCAGACTTACTCACCATAGCTTTCTTTCCTTTGCTACTTCCGCCCTTAGACAAATTCATTGGCCTTTTGTTGCTAAAATTAGTTCCCTGCTTTAGTTTCTCCACAACTTCTATGTTTCTAGCAAAAATACGGCACCTATTCACCAGTTCCGCATAATTCTTAATATTCAGAGGAGCTATTACATTTCGCATGGCAGTATTCAAATCCGCCGTGACATGCATAGCCTTCCATACCTCATCAGCATTATGCTTCAGATAAGATGAAAAGTTCGACAACTCCTCGTACTTAGCAATGAATTCCTTAAAAGGCATATTTCCCTGTTTCATCTGCATAAACTCAATCTCCTTTTGGTTCCTCACACTAACTGGGTAATATTTTTCAAAGAAAGCAATCTTAAAGTTCTCCCACGTAAGTTGATTGCCACGAGCCTCCATCAACTGTCGTGCTCCTTTCCACCAGTTCTCGGCCTCACTAGCTAGCATATAGATGACGTACTCAACTTTCTGCTCATCAGAACACCTCAACACTTTGAACAACTTCTCTAATTCTTGAATCCACTCTTCAGCTAAGGTCGGGTTAAACTCACCGCTAAAGGTTGGTGGTTTTGCTTTCTGAAATTCTGCCCACCCATGATAGTCACCATCTCTAGCTCTATGTCCTTGAGGCCTATCATCCCTATCTCCTTGGATGTGTTGCAGCATGCGGTCAGCGGCATCGGCTTGTCATTTCATTGCGTCTGCCATTTCCCGCATAATCTGCGTCGGATTCTCAGGGTTCTCTTCAGCCGTTCGAACATTCCTAGCATTCCTTCTTGGAGGCATATTTCACTCTACAAAACAAACAGTATTGACTTCTCAATAACAGTTCTATTTATAGAGTTAATACGACTCAATTAGAAATACAGGCTACCCAAACCTAAACTCCATTCCTCCAGTCAGACTAGAATACGAGTTAGTACTATCACCTATCCTTTGCTAACTAACCCGTTTAAAGTCTTCCAATGAGGAATCTAATTCCTATCTACCTAGTTTGAACTCCCTTAATCAGTTCTAACTAAGGTAGTGTTTGCTCTGATACCAAATCTGTAACACCCCAATTTCCTACACCCATTTAGTGTATAGTTGCTATGAATTAGTGTGTTACTAGCCTTTCTTACCCGAGTCCATTTAAAATTTTGCCAAATTGATTAGTTAAGTTGAGTTGGTTTGGGTTGCTACTCTCGGGTTTCTCACTCGTCTCTCTCAGCGGAAGCAATAAATTAAAAACAAACACAAACATCTTCATTACATAACCTTCTATTTACTTTAAACATACATGATATACATACCATCCATCATCAAAGCTAGAGTCCCTTGAAGGGAGAAGATCTAAGGATAGCAACCATCTTAAGATCGTAGCCCTTAGCCTACTAGTGGATAAAGGCTCTAGTCTTTACTTACATACCATTCATATACATACCCAAAATATGTCCTCCATCCCTTCCTATACATATTAACTACTAGGACTTTGTAACCTTTCCAAAAAGATACTAAAGGACAAAGTTAAGGGAATGGGGATTACAAAAACAAAACAAAAACATGTACTACATAATCATAATCCTTGAGAAGGCGTCAGTTGAGTCACTACATGTACTATCACATCCCTAATAACTACGACCCAGCCCAGTACTGGATCATGCCTCCATTCCAGCTTGGCCTCCAATGTGACTAAGTACCTAGGCATCTGATACACATCAACGTAATCGTGAGATTTATAATCTCAGTAATCATAGCAGCCTGTTTTGAAAACCGTTAATGTGTACCACTGTATCATCATACAGAAAATCCCTGCATTTCCTCATACATTTCATAACATCTAAAACATGGATGCATTATCATTCAATTCTTTGAAGCATAATAAAACATAGCATGTATTCTTGTGAATGCAACATTTGACACATCATTTCAACACACTTATTCAATCCATTAATTGGTATGGTAAGGAATAGTATTGTCCTCATCTTTGCCAAAACATCATAAACTAGAGAAATATGAATATACATAAAACATTTCATCATTTCATCATCATTCATAATCCAAGGGTATTGAAATAACACATAATAAACATGTGGGCATCTAGCCCTAGTTTCCATAAAACATATGAGCATCGGGAGTGCCGCAACGCATACAATACCTTGATTAATCAAACAAACAATCAATTCATCATCTCGGAGAGGCGGATGTTACACCCAATGGCGAAAACTGATGAATATCAAGTTTTTGAAACACTCACCGGCGAAAACTGATTAACAAGAAAATCAAGTTTTCGAAACACTCATTAACAAAAATTGATGAATATCAACTTTTCGAAACACTCATCGTTGAAAACTGATTAACAAGAAAATCAAGTTTTTGGAACACTCAATGGCGAAAATTGATGAATATCAAGTTTTCGAAACACTCACCAGCGAAAACTGATAAACAAGAAAGTCAAGTTTTCGAAACAATCAATGGCGAAAACTAATGAATATCAAGATTTCGAAACGCTCTCTGGCGAAAACTGATTAACAAGAAAATGAAGTTTTCGAAACACTCCTTGGTGAAAACTAGCGAATATCAAGTTTTTGAAACATTCATTGGTAAAAACTAATGAATATCATGTTTTCGAAACAATCATCGACGACTACTGAATAAGAAGAAAATCAAGCATTCAAAACAATTACTGCCGAATACTGATGAATATCAAGTTTTAGAAACACTCGTCGGCGAAAACTGATGAATATCAAGTTTTCAAAACACTCACCGGGAAAAACCGATCAATATACTGTTTTCAAAACAATTATTGGCGAAAAATGATTAACAAGAAAATCAAGTTTTCGAAACACACAATGGCGATAACTGATCAATATCAAGTTTTCGAAACACTTACCGACGAAAACAGATTAACAAGAAAATTAAATTTTCGAAACACTCATTGGCGAAAACTGATGAATATGAAGTTATTCGAAATACTCACCGGCTAAAACTGATAAACAAGATAATTAAGTTTTCGAAACACTTATTGGCGAAAACTGATGAATATCAAGTTTTCGGAACACTAATTGGCGAAAACTGAAGAATATCATGTTTTCGAAACACTCACCGGCGAAAATTGATGAATATCCAGTTTTCGAAACACTCATTGGTGAAAACTGATGAACATCAAGTTTTTGAAACACTTATTGGCGAAAACTGATGAATATCTTGTTTTCAAAACACCTATTGGCGAAAATTGATTAGCAAGAAAATCAAGTTTTCGAAACACACATTGGCGAAAGCTAATGAATATTTAGTTTTCGAAACACTCACCGGCGAAAATTGATTAACAAGAAAATCAAGTTTTTGAAACACTCTCTGGTGAAAACTGATGAATATCAAGTTTACGAAACACTCATTGGCGAAAACTGATGAATATCATGTTTTCAAAACACTCATTGGCGAAAACTGATGAATATCAAAGTTTCGAAACGCTCACCGGCGAAAAATGATGAATATCAAGTTTTCGAAACACTCATCAGTGACCATTGAATAACAAGAAAATCAAGTTTTCGAAACTCACATTGGCCAAAACTGATGAATATAAAGTTTTCGAGACACTCATCGGCGAAAATTGATTAACAAGAAAATCAAGTTTTCAAAACACTCATTTGGGAAAACTGATGAATATCAAGTTTTCGAAACACTCAGCAGCGAAAATTGATGAATAACAAGTTTTTGAAACAATCATTGGCGAAAACTGATGAATATCAAGTTTTCGAAACACTCAACGGCGACAACTGATGAATATCAAGTTTTCAAAACACTCTTCAGCGACCAATGAGTTACAAGAAAATCAAGTTTTCAAAACACTCATTGGCGAAAACTGATCAATATCAAGTTTTCGAAACACTCACCGGCGAAAACTGATCAATATTACGGTTTCAAAACACTCATTGGCGAAAATTGAAGATTATCAAGTTTCCCAAACACTGACCAGCGAAAACTGATGAATATCAAGTTTTCGAAACACTCATCGGCGAAAACTGATTATTATCAAGTTTCTGAAACACTCACCGGCAAAAACTGATGTATATCAAGTTTTCGAAACACTCATCGGCGAAAACTGATTAACAAGAAAATCAAGTTTTCCAAACAGTAATTGGCGAAAACTGATAAATATCAAATTTCGAAACACTCACCAGCGAAAACTAATGAATATAAAGTTTTCGAAAAACTCATCGGCGAAAACTGATTAACAAGAAAATCAAGTTTTCGAGACACTCATTGGTTAAATTTGATGAATAAAAAGTTTTCTAAAACCCTCACCGTCGAAAACTGATTAATATCAAGTTTTCGAAACACTCGTCGACGACTACTAAATAACATGAAAATCAAGTTTTTGAAATACTCATTGACGAGAACTGATGAATATCAAGTTTTCGTAACTCTTACCAACGAAAATTAATGAAAATCAAGTTTTCGAAACAATCACCGGGGAAAATTGATGAATATCATGTTTTTAAAACATTTACCGGTAAAAACTGATGAATATCATGTTTCCAAAACACTAACCGGCGAAAACTAATGAATATCAAGTTTTTGAAACACTCATCGGCGAAAACTGATTAACAAGAAAATCAAGTTTTTGAAACACTCATTGGTGAAAATTAATGAATATCATGTTTCTGAAACACTCATCGGTGAAAACTGATGAATATCAAGTTTTTAAAACACTCATTGACAAAAACTGATTAACAAGAAAATCAAGTTTTCGAAACACTCATTGGCGAAAACTGATGAATATCAAGTTTTTGAAACACTCACCGGCGAAAATTGATGAATATCAAGTTTTCAAAACACTCATTGGCGAAAACTAATTAACAAGAAAATCATGTTTTTGAAACACCCGTTGGAGAAAACTTATGAATATCAAGTTTTTGAAACAATCATCGGCGACTACTGAATAACAAGAAACTCAAGTTTTCAAAACACTCAGTGGCCAAAATTGATGAATATCAAGTTTTCAAAACACTCACCGGCGAAAACTGGTGAATATCAAGTTTTCGAAATACACATTAGCAAAAACTCTTTATCAAGAAAATCATGTTTTCGAAACACCAATTGGCAATAACTAATGAACTTTAAGTTTACGAAACGCTCACCGGCGAAAACTGATGAATATCATGTTTTCGAAACACTCATCGGTGACTATCGAAAAACAAGAAAATCAATTTTTTGAAACATTCATTGGCGAAAATTGATCAATATCATGTTTTTGAAACACTCACCGGCGAACACGAATCAATATCAAGTTTTCGAAACACTTATTGGCCAAAACTGATTAACAAGAAAATCATGTTTTCGAAACACTCATTGGCGAAAACTGATGAATATCAAGTTTTCGAAACACTCACCGGCGAAAACTAATGAATATAAAGCTTTCGAAGCACTCATCGGCGAAAACTAATTAACAAGAAAATCAAATTTTCGAAACACTCATTGGCGAAAACTGATGAATATCAACTTTTCGAAACTCTCTTCGGCGAAAACTGATGAATATGAAGTTTTCGAAACACTCATCGGCGATAATTGATTAACAAGAAAATCATGTTTTCGAAACACTCATTGGCGAAAACTGTTGAATATCAAGTTTTCGAAACACTCATCGGTGAAAACTGATTAACAAGAAAATCAAGTTTTCGAAACACACATTGGCGAAAACTGATGAATATCAAGTTTTCGAAACACTCATTGATAAAAACTAATGAATATCAAGTTTTTAAAACACTAATCGGCGAAAATTGATGAATATCAAGTTTCTGAAACACTCATCGGCGAAAACTAATTAAGAAGAAAATCAAGTTTTCGAAACACTCATTGTTGAAAACTGATGAATATCAAGTTTCTGAAACACTTTTCGGCGAAAATTGATGAATATCAAGTTTCCGAAACACTTCTCGGCGAAAACTGTTTAACAAGAAAATCAAGTTTTCGAAACACTCATTGGCAAAAACTGATGAATATCAAGTTTTCAAAACACACACCGGCTAAAACTGATGAATATCAAGTATTCGAAATACTCACCGGCGAAAACTGATGAATCTAAAGTTTCCGAAACACTCACCGGCGAAAACTGATTAACAAGAAAATCAAGTTTTCGAAACACTCATTGGCAAAAACAGATGAATATCAAGTTTCCAAAACACTCACCGGCGAAAACTGATGAGTATCAAGTATTCGAAATACTCACCGGTGAAAACTGATGAATCTAAAGTTTCCGAAACACTCACCTGGGAAAACTAATTAACGAGAAAATCAAGTTTTCGAAACAATCATTGGGGAAAACTGATGAATATCAAGTTTCCGAAATACTCACCACCGAAAACTGATCAATATCAAGTTTTTGTAACACTCATCGGCGAAAACAGATTAACAAGAAAATCAAGTTTTCTAAACACTCATTGGTGAAAACTGACGAATATCAAGTTTCCGAAAGACTCACGGGCAAAAACTGATGAATATCATGTTTTCAAAATACTCATCGGCGAATACAGATTAATAAGAAAATCAAGTTTTCAAAACACCCATTGGCAAAAACTAATGAATATCAAGTTTTCAAAACACTCACTGGCGAAAACTGATGATTGTCAAGTTTTCGAAACACTCTTCGGCGAAAACTGATTAACAAGAAAATCATGTTTTTCAAACACTCATTGACAAAAACTAATGAATATCAAGTTTTCGAAACACTCATCGGCAAAAACGGATGAATATCAAGTTTTCGGAACACTCACCGGCGAGAACTCATTAACAAGAAAGTCAAGTTTTCGAAACACCCATTGGCGAAAACTAATGAATTTCTAATTTTCGAAACACTCACCGGCGAAAACTAATGAATATCAAGTTTTTGAAACACTCATCGGCGACTACTGAATAACAAGAAACTCAAGTTTTCGAAACACTCATTGGCCAAAATTGATGAATATCAAGTTTTAAAAACACTCACCGGCGAAAACTGGTGAATATCAAGTTTTCGAAATACACATTAGCAAAAACTCTTTATCAAGAAAATCATGTTTTCGAAACACCAATTGGCAATAACTAATGAACTTTAAGTTTACGAAACGCTCACCGGCGAAAACTGATGAATATCATGTTTTTGAAACACTCATCGGTGACTATCGAAAAACAAGAAAATCAATTTTTTGAAACATTCATTGGCCAAAATTGATGAATATCAAGTTTTTGAAACACTCACCGGCGAAAACTGATTAACAAGAAAATCATGTTGTCGAACCACTCATTGGAGAAAACTGATGAATATCAAGTTTTCGAAACACTCACCGGCGAAAACTAATGAATATAGAGTTTTCGAAACACTCGTCGGCGAAAACTTATTAACAAGAATATCAACTTTTCGAAACACTCATTGGCGAAAACTGATGAATATCAAGTTTCCGAAACACTCTCCAGCAAAAACTGATTAACAAGAAAATCAAGTTTTCAAAACACTCATTGGCGAAAACTGATGAATATCAAGTTTTCGAAACACTAATCGGCGAAAACTGATTCACAAGAAAATCAGGTTTTCGGAACACTCATTGGCGAAAATTGATGAATATGTAGTTTCCGAAACACTCACCGGCGAAAACTGATGACAATCTAGTTTCTGAAACACTAATCGGGAAAAACTTATGAATATCAAGTTTTCGAAACACTCATCGGCAAAAACTGGATAACAAGAAAATTATGTTTTCGAAACACTCATTGGGAAAAACTGATGAATATCAAGTTTCCGAATCACTGTTCCGCCAAAACTGATGAATATGATGTTTCCTAAACAATCATCGGCGAAAATAGATTAACATGAAAATGAAGTTTTCGAAACACTCATTGGCGAAAATTGAAGAATATCAAGTTTTCGAAACACTCATTGGTGAAAATAGATTAATATCAAGTTTTCGAAACACTCATCGGCGAAAACTGATGAATCTAAAGTTTCCGAAACACTCACCGGGGAAAACTAATTAACGAGAAAATCAAGATTTCGAAACAATCATTGGGGAAAACTGATGAATATCAAGTTTCCGAAATACTCACCACCGAAAACTGATCAATATCAAGTTTTCGAAACACTCATCGGCGAAAACTGATTAACAAGAAAATCAAGTTTTCGAAACACTCATTTGCGAAAACTGATGAATATCAAGTATTAGAAACACTCACCGGCGAAAACTGATGAGTATCAAGTTTTCGAAACACTCACCGACGAAAATTGATTAACAAAAAAGTCAAGTTTTCGAAGCACTCATTTGGGAAAACTTATGAATATCAAGTCTTCAAACGACACACCGGCGAAAACTCATGGATATCAAGTTTTCGAAACAACCATCGGTGAAAACTGATTAAGAAGAAAATCAAGTTTTCGAATCACTCATTGGCAAAAACTGATGAATATCAAGTTTTCGAAACACTCACCGGCGAAAATTGATGAATATCAAGTTTTTGAAACACTCATTGATAAAAATTGAATAATATCAAGTTTTCGAAGCACTAATCGACGAAAAATAATGAATATCAAGTTTTCGAAACACTCATCGGCGAAAACTGATGAACAAGAAAATCAAGTTTTCGAAACACTCATTGGCGAAAACTGATGAATATCAAGTTTCTAAAACACTAATCGGCGAAAATTGATGAATATCAAGTTTTGGAAACACTCATCGGCAAAAACTGATTAACAAGAAAATCAAGTTTTCGAAACACTCATTGGCAAAAACAGATGAATATCAAGTTTTCAAAACACTCACCGGCGAAAACTGATGAATATCAAGTATTCGAAATACTCACCGGCGAAAACTGATGAATCTAAAGTTTTCGAAACACTCACCGGGGAAAACTAACTAACGAGAAAATCAAGTTTTCGAAACAATCATTGGGGAAAACTGATGAATATCAAGTTTCCGAAATACTGACCACCGAAAACTGATCAATATCAAGTTTTCGAAACACTCACCGGCGAAAACTGATTAAAAAGAAAATCAAGTTTTCGAAACGCTCATTGGCGAAAACTATTGAATATCAATTTTCCGAAACACTCATCGGAGAAAATTAATGAATATCAAGTTTTCGAAACACTCATCAACGAAAATTGATCAACAAGAAAATGAAGTTTTTGAAACACTCATTGGCGAAAACTGATGAATATCAAGTTTTTGAAACACTCATCAGCAAAAACTGATGAATATCATGTTTTAAAAATACTAACTGGCGAAAACTGTTGAATATCAAGTTTTAGAAACATTCATCGGTAAAAACTGATTAACAAAAAAATCAAGTTTTCGAAACACTCATTGGTGAAAACTGATGAATATCAAGTCTTCGAAACACTCGTCGGCGAAAACTGATTAACAAGAAAATCAAGTTTTCGAAACAATCATTGGCGAAAACTGATGAATATTAAGTTTTCGAAACACTCACCGGCGAAAACTGATGAATATCAAGTTTTCTAAACACTCATCGGCAAAAACTGATTAAGAAGAATATCAAGTTTTCGAAACACTCATTGGCAAAAACAGATGAATATCAAGTTTTCAAAACAATCACCGGCGAAAACTGATGAATATCAAGTATTCGATATACTCACCGGCGAAAACTGATGAATCTAAAGTTTTCGAAACACTCACCAGGGAAAACAAATTAACGAGAAAATCAAGTTTTCGAAACAATCATTGGGGAAAATTGATGAATATCAAGTTTCCGAAATACTCACCACCGAAAACTGATGAATATTAAGTTTTCGAAACACTCATCGGCGAAAACTAATTAAAAAGAAAATCAAGTTTCCGAAACACTCATCGGCGAAAACTGATGAATATCATGTTTCTGAAACATTCATTGTCAAAAACTGACGAATGTGATGTTTTCGGAACACTCATCGGCAAAAACTGATTAACATGAAAATCAAGTTTTCGAAACACTCATTGGCGAAAACTGATGAATATCAAGCTTCCGAAACACTCATCGACGAAAACTGATTAACAAGAAAATCAAGTTTTTGAAACACTAATTGGCGAAAATGGTTCAATCTCATGTTTTTGAAACACTCACCGGCGAAAACTGATGAATATCAAGTTTTCGAAACACTCATCGGCGAAAACTAATTAACAAGAAAACCATGTTTTTGAAACACTCATTGGTGAAAACTGATGACTATCTAGTTTCTGAAACACTAATCGGCGAAAACTGATGAATATCAACTTTTCGAAACACTCACCGGCGAAAACTGATGAATATCAAGTTTTTGGAACACTAATCGGCGAAAATTGATGAATATCGAGTTTTCGAAACACTCATCGGCGAAAACTGATTAACAAGAAAATCAAGTTTTCGAAACACTCATTATCAAGAAGGGATGAATATCAAGTTTTCGAAACAATCATTTGCGAAAACTGATGAATATCAAGTTTTCAAAACACTCACCGGCGAAAACGGATCAATATCAAGTTTTCGAAACACTCATCGATGAAAAATGATTAACAAGAAAATCAAAATTTCGAAACTCTCATTGGTGAAAACTGATGAATATTAAGTTTCCGAAAGACACACCGGCGAAAACTTATTAATATCAAGATTTCAAAACACTCACCGGCGAAAACTGATTAACGAGAAAATCAAGTTTTCGAAACAATCATTGGCGAAAACTGATGAATATCAAGGTTTCGAAACACTCACCGGCGAAAACTGATCAATATCAAGTTTTCGAAACACTCATCGGCAAAAATTGATTAACAAGAAAATCATGTTTTCAAAACACTCATTGGCGAAAACTAATAAATATCATCTTCGTGGAACACTAATCGGTGAAAACTGATGAATATTAAGTTTTTGAAACACTCATCGGCGAAAACTAATTAACAAGAAAATCATGTTTTTGAAACACTCATTGGCAGAAACTGATGAATATCAAGTTTTCGAAACACTGTTCGGCGAAAACTGATGATTATCAAGTTTTCGACACTCTTATCGGCGAAAACTGATTAAGAAGAAAATAAAGTTTTCGAAACACTCATTGGTGTAAACTGATGAATATCTAGTTTTTAAAACACTCATTGGCGAAAACTAATGAATGTCAAGTTTTCAAAACACTCATCTGGGAGAACTGATCAAGAAGAAAATCAAGTTTTCGAAACACTCATCGGTGAAAACTGATGAATATCAAGTTTCCCAAACACTCATCGACGAAAACTAATTAACATCATGTTTTTAAAACACTCACCGACGAAAATTGATGAATATCATTTTTTCAAAACACTCATCCACGAAAACTGATTAACAAGAAAACCAAATTTTCGAAACAATCATTGGCAAAAACTGATGAATATCATGTTTTTGAAACACTCATCGGCGAAAACTGATTAACAAGAAATCAAGTTTTCGAAACACTCATTGGCAAAAACGGTTGAATATCAAGTTTTCGAAACACTCACCGACGAAAACAGATCAATATCAAGTTTTCGAAACACTCATCGGCGAAAACTGATTGACAAGAAAATCAAGTATTTGAAACACTCATTGGCGAAAACTGATGACTATCTAGTTTCTGAAACACTAATCGGTGAAAACTAATGAATATCAAGTTTTCGAAACACTCACCGGCGAATATCATGTTTTCAAAACACTCACCGTCGAAAACTGATTAACGAGAAAATCAAGTTTTCGAAACAATCATTTGCGAAAACTGATGAATATTAAGTTTCCAAAAACACTCACCGGCGAAAACTACTCAATATCAAGTTTTTGAAACACTGATCGGCGAAAACTGATTAAGAAGAAAATCAAATTTTCGAAACATTCATTGGTGAAAACTGATGAATATCTAGTTTTCGAAACACTCACCGGCAAAAACTATTGAATATCAAGTTTTCGAAACACTCATCAGCGAAAACTGATTAACAAGAAAATCAAGTTTTCGAAACACTCACCGGCGAAAACTGATGAATATCAAGTTTTCGGAACACTCAACGGCGAAAATTAATTTAGATAAAAATCAAGTTTTCGAAACACTAATTGGGGAAAACTGATGAATATCTAGTTTTCGAAACACACACCGGCGAAAACTGATGAATATCATTTTTTCGAAACACTCATCGGCGAGAACTGATTAACAATAAAATCAAGTTTTCGAAACACTCTCTGGCGAACACTAATGAATATCATATTTATGGAACACTCACCGACAAAACCTGATAAATATTAAGTTTTCGAAATACTCATCGGCGAAACCTAATGAATGTGAAGTTTTCGAAACACTAATATGCGAAAACTGATTAACAAGAAAATCAAGTTTTCGAAACGCTCATTGGCGAAAACTGATGAATATCAAGTTTTCCAAACATTAATTGGCGAAAACTGATTAACAAGAAAATCAAGTTTTTGAAAAACTCATTGGCGAAAACTGATGACTATCTAGTTTCTGAAACACTAATGGGCAAAAAATGTTGAATATCAAGTTTCCGAAACACTCATCGGCGAAAACTGATTGACAAGAAAATCAAGTTCTCAACACACTCATTGGCGAAAATTGATGAATATCAAGTTTCTGAAACACCAATTACCGAAAATTGATGAATATCAAGTTTTCGAAACACTCATCGTCGAAAACTGATTAACAAGAAAATCATGTTTTCAGAATACTCATTGGCGAAAACAGATGAATATCAAGTTTTGAAACACTCACCGGCGAAAACTGATGAATATCAAGTTTTCGAAATACTCACCGGGGGAAACTGATGAATATCAAGTTTTCGAAACACTCATTGGCGAAAAATGATAAACAAGAAAAACAAGTTTTCGAAACACTCATTGTTGAAAACAAATGAATATCAAGTTTTCGAAACACTCACTGGCGAAAACTTATGTATATCAAGTTTTCGAAACACTCAGCGTCGAACACTTATTACCGAGAAAATCAAGTTTTCGAAACAATCATTCACGAAAACTGATGAATATCATGTTTCCAAAAACACTCACCGGCGAAAACTAATCAATCTCAAGTTTTCGAAACACTCATTAGCGAAAACTGATTAACAAGAAAATCAAGATTTCGAAACACTCAATGGGGAAAACTCATGAATATCAAGTTTTCGAAACATTAATCAGCGAAAACTGATTAACAAGAAAATCAAGTTTTCGAAACACTCATCGGCGAAAACTGATTAACAAGAAAATTAAACTTTCGAAACACTCATTGGCGAAAACTGATGAATATCATGTTTTCGAAACACTCACTGGCAAAAACTGACGAATATCAACCTTTCGAAACACTCATCGACGAAAACTAACTAACAAGAAAATCAAGTTTTCGAAACACTCATTTGCGAAAACTTATGAATATCAAGTTTCCGAAAATTGATGAATATCAAGTTTCCGAAACACTCATCGGCGAAAACTGATGAATATCAAGTTTTCGAAACACTCATCGGCGAAAACTGAGAAATATCAAGTTTTCGAAACACTAATCGGCGAAAACTGATTAACAAGAATATCAAGTTTTTGAAACACACACCGGCGAAAACTGATGATTATCATGTTTTGGAAACACTCATCGGCGAAACTGATTAAGAAGAAAATCAAGTTTTCGAAACACTCATTGGTGAAAACTGATGAATATCTAGTTTTCGAAACACTCACCGGCGAAAACTGATGAATATCAAGTTTTCGATACACTCATCGGCGACAACGGATTAACAAGAAAATCAAGTTTTCGAAACACTCATTGGCGAAAATTGATGAATATCATGTTTTCTAAACAGTCACAGGCGAAAACAGATTAATATCAAGTTTTCGAAAGACTCATCGGCGAAAACCGATTAACAAGAAAATCCAGTTTTCGAAACAATCATTGGCGAAAACTGATGAATATCATGTTTCCGAAACACACAGCGACGAGAACTGATGAATATCATGTTTTCTAAACACTCACCGGTGAAAACTGATGAATATGAAGTTTTCGAAACACTCATTGGCAAAAACTGATAAATATCATGTTTTTTAAACACTCACCGGCGAAAACCGATGAATATTAAGCTTTCGAAACACTCATCGACGAAAACTGATTAACAAGAAAATCAAGTTTTTGAAAAACTCATTGGCGAAAACTGATGACTATCTAGTTTCTGAAACACTAATGGGCAAAAAATGTTGAATATCAAGTTTCCGAAACACTCATCGGCGAAAACTGATTGACAAGAAAATCAAGTTCTCAACACACTCATTGGCGAAAATTGATGAATATCAAGTTTCTGAAACACCAATTACCGAAAATTGATGAATATCAAGTTTTCGAAACACTCATCGTCGAAAACTGATTAACAAGAAAATCATGTTTTCAGAATACTCATTGGCGAAAACAGATGAATATCAAGTTTTGAAACACTCACCGGCGAAAACTGATGAATATCAAGTTTTCGAAATACTCACCGGGGGAAACTGATGAATATCAAGTTTTCGAAACACTCATTGGCGAAAAATGATAAACAAGAAAAACAAGTTTTCGAAACACTCATTGTTGAAAACAAATGAATATCAAGTTTTCGAAACACTCACTGGCGAAAACTTATGTATATCAAGTTTTCGAAACACTCAGCGTCGAACACTTATTACCGAGAAAATCAAGTTTTCGAAACAATCATTCACGAAAACTGATGAATATCATGTTTCCAAAAACACTCACCGGCGAAAACTAATCAATCTCAAGTTTTCGAAACACTCATTAGCGAAAACTGATTAACAAGAAAATCAAGATTTCGAAACACTCAATGGGGAAAACTCATGAATATCAAGTTTTCGAAACATTAATCAGCGAAAACTGATTAACAAGAAAATCAAGTTTTCGAAACACTCATCGGCGAAAACTGATTAACAAGAAAATTAAACTTTCGAAACACTCATTGGCGAAAACTGATGAATATCATGTTTTCGAAACACTCACTGGCAAAAACTGACGAATATCAACCTTTCGAAACACTCATCGACGAAAACTAACTAACAAGAAAATCAAGTTTTCGAAACACTCATTTGCGAAAACTTATGAATATCAAGTTTCCGAAAATTGATGAATATCAAGTTTCCGAAACACTCATCGGCGAAAACAGATGAATATCAAGTTTCCGAAACACTCACAGGCGAAAACTGATGAATATCATGGTTTCGAAACACTCATCGGCGAAAACTGATTAACAAGAATATCAAGTTTTCGAAACACTCACTGGTGAAAACTGATGAATATCAAGTTTTCGAAACACTCGTCGGCGAAAACTGATTAACAAGAAAATCAAGTTTTCGAAACACTCATTGGTGAAAACTAATCAATATTTTGTTTCTGAAACACTCATCGACGAAAACTGATGAATATCAAGTTTTCAAAACACTCATCGACGAAAACTGATTAACAAGAAAATGAAGTTTTCGAAACACTCATTGGCGAAAATTGATGAATATCATGTTTTCTAAACACTCACAGGCGAAAACAGATTAATATCAAGTTTTCGAAAGACTCATCGGCGAAAACCGATTAACAAGAAAATCCAGTTTTCGAAACAATCATTGGCGAAAACTGATGAATATCATGTTTCCGAAACACACAGCGACGAGAACTGATGAATATCATGTTTTCTAAACACTCACCGGCGAATACTGATGAAGATCAAGTTTTGCAAACACTCATTGGCAAAAACTGATGAATATCATGTTTTCGAAACACTCACCGGCGAAAACTGATGAATATTAAGCTTTCGAAACACTCATCGACGAAAACTGATTAACAAGAAAATCAAGTTTTCGAAACACTCATTTGCGAAAACATATGAATATCAAGTTTTCAAAACACTCACCGGCGAAAACTGATTAACAAGAAAATCAAGTTTCTGAAACACTCATTGGCGAAAACTGATGAAAATCAAGTTTTCGAAACACTCATTGGCGAAAACAGAAGAATATCATGTTTTCGAAACACTCACCAACAAAAACTGATGAATATCAAGTTTTTAAAACACTTATCGGCGAAAACTGATTAACAAGAAAATCAAGTTTTCGAAACACTCACTGGCAAAAAATGATGAATATCATGTTCTCTAAACACTCACCGGCGAAAACTGATGAGGATCAAGTTTTCAAAACAGTCATCGGCAAAAACTGATTAACAAGAAAATCAAGTTTTCGAAATACTCATTGGCGAAAACTGATGAATATCTAGTTTTTGAAACACTAATTGATGAAAACTGATAAATATCAGGTTTTTGAAACACTGATCGGCGAAAACTGATTAACAAGAAAATCAAGTTTTTTAGACACTAATTGGCGAAAACTGATGAATATCAACTTTTCGAAACACTCACCTTCAAAAACTAATGAATATCAAGTTTTCGAAATAGTCAACGTAGAAAACAGATGAATATCAACTTTTTGAAACACTCATTGCCGAAAACTGATTAACAAGAAAATAAGTTTTGAAACACTCATTGGAGAAAACTGATGAATATCAAGTTTTCGAAACACTCATCGGAGAAAATTGATTAATATCAAGTTTTCGAAACACTCATCGGCGAAAATTGATTAACAAGAAAATCAAGTTTTCAAAACATTCATTGGCGAAAACTGATAAATATCTAGTTTCTGAAACACTAATCGGCGAAAACTTATGAATATCAAGTTTTCGAAACACTCATCGATGAAAATTGATTGACAAGAAAATAATGTTTTAGAAACACTCATTGGCGAAAACTGATGAATATCAAGTTTTCGAAACACTCACCAGCGAAAACTGATGAATATCAACATTTCGTAACACTCATTGGTGAAAAGTGATTAACAAGAAAATCAAGTCTTCGAAACACTCATTGTCAAAAAGTGATGAATATCAAGTTTTCGAACCACTCACCGGCGAAAACTGATGAATATCAAGTTTTCGAAACACTCGTCGGCGAAATTTGATTAACAAGAAAATCAAGTCTTCAAAACACTCATTGGTGAAAACTGATGAATATGAAGTTTTCGAAACACTCACCGGCGAAAACTGATGAATATCATGTTTTTGAAATACTCACCGGCGAAAACTGATGTATATCAAGTTTTCGAAAAACTCATTGGTGGAAAGTGATGAATAACAAGTTTTTGAAACACTCATCGGGAAAACTGATTAACAAGAAAATCAAGTTTTCGAAACACTAATCGGCGAAAACTGATAAATATCAAGTTTCCGAAACACTCATTAGTAAAAATTGATTAACAAGAAAATCAACTTTTCGAAACAGTCTTTAGCGAAAACTAATGAATATGAAGTTTTCGAAACACTCATTGGCAAAAACTGATGAATATCAAGTTTTTGAAACACTCGTTGATGAAAACTGATTAACAAGAAAATCAAGTTTTTGAAACACTCAGTGGCAAAAACTGATTACTGTCTAGTTTCTGAAAAACTAATCGTCGAAAACTGATGAATATCAAGTTTTCGAAACACTCATCGGCAAAAACTGATAGACAAGAAAATAAAGTTTTCGAAACACTCATTGGCAAAAACTGATGTATATCAAGTCTTTGAAACACTAATCGACGAAAATTGATGAATATCAAGTTTTCAAAACACTCATCGGCGAAAACTGATTAACAAAAAAATCAAGTTTTCGAAACACTCATTGGCGAAAACTGATGAATATCAAGTTTCTGAAACACTAATCGGCGAAAATTGATGAATATCAAGTTTTCGAAACACTCATCGGCGAAAACTGATTAACAAGAAAATCATGTTTTCGAAACACTCATTGGCGAAAACTGATGAATATCAAGTTTTCGAAACACTCACTGGCGAAAACTGATAAATATCATGTTTTTGAAATACTCACCGGCAAAAACTGATGTATATCAAGTTTTCAAAAAACTCATTGGTGAAAAGTGATGAATATCAAATTTCCCAAACACTCACCGGCGAAAATTGATGAATATCAAGTTTTCGAAACACTCACTGGCGAAAACTGATGAATATCAAGTTTCTGAATATCATTGGCGAAAACTGATGAATATCAAGTTTCCGAAACACTCATCGGCGAAAACTGATCAATATCAAGTTTTCGAAACACTCATCTGGCAAAACTGATTAACAAGAAAATCAAGTTGTCGAAACACTCTTTGGCGAAAACTGATGAATATCAAGTTTCTGAAACACTCACCGGTGAAACCTGATGAATATCAGGTTTTTGTAGCACTCACCGGCGAAAACTGATTTACAAAAAAATCAGGTTTCCGAAACACTCATTGGCGAAAACTGATGAATATGAAGTTTCCGAAACACTCACCGGCGAAAGCTGATGAATATCAAATTTTCAAAACACTCATCGGCGAAAACTGACTTACAAGAAAATCATGTTTTCGAAACACTCATTGGCGAAAACTGATGAATATCATGTTTCTGAAACACTAATCGGCGAAGATTGATGAATATCATGTTTTCGAAACTCTCATCGGCGAAAACTGATTAACAAGAAAATCAAGTTTTCTGAAACACTCACCAGCTAAAACTGATGAATATCAAGTTTTCGAAACACTCATCGGTGAAAACTGATTAACAAGAAAATCAAGTTTTCGAAACACTCATGGGTGAAAACTGATGAACTGCTAGTCTTCGAAACACTCATCGGCGAAAACTAATTAACAAGAAAATCAAGTTTTCGAAACACTCATTGGCGAAAATAGATTATTATCAAGTTTCCGAAACTCTCACCTGCAAAAACTGATGAATATCAAGTTTTCGAAACACTCAACGGCGAAAACTGATTAACAAGAAAATCATGTTTTCGAAACACTCATTGGCGAAAAATGAAGAATATCAAGTTTCTGAAACACTCACCGACGAAAACTGATGAATATCAAGTTTTGGAAACACTCATCGGCGAAAACTGATTAACAAGAAAAACAAGTTTTCGAAACACTCATTGGCGAAAACAGATGAATATCAAGTTTCCAAAACACTCACCAAAGAAAACTGATGAATATCAAGTTTTCGAAACACTCACTGGCGAAAACTGATTAACAAGAAAATCAAGTTTTCGAAACACTCATCGGCGGAAACTTTTGAATATCAAGTTTTTGAAACTCTCATCGGTGAAAGCTGATTAACAAGAAAATCATGTTTTCAAAACACCCATTGGCGAAAACTGATGAATATCAAGTTTTCGAAACACTCACCGGCGAAAACTGATGAATATCAAGTTTTCAAAACACTCTTCGGTGAAAACTGATTAACTTGAAAATCAAGTTTTCGAAACACTCATTGGCGAAAATGGATGAATATCAAGTTTTCGAAACACTCACCGGCGAAAACTGATGAATATCAAGTTTTCAAAACACACATCGGCGAAAACTGATTCACAAGAAAATCAAGTTTTCGAAACACTCATTGACGAAAACTGATGACTATGTAGTTTCTGGAACACTAATCGGCGAAAACTGATGAATATCATGTTTTCGAAACATTTACCGGCGAAAACTGATTAACATGAAAATCAAGTTTTCGAAACGCTTTTTAGCGAAAACTGATGAATATCAAGTTTCCGAAACACTCACCGGAGAAAACTCATGAATATCAAGTTTGCGAAAAACTCGTCGGTGTAAACTGATTAACAAGAAAATCAAGTTTTCCAAATACTCATTGGCGAAAATGGATGAATATCACGTTTTCGAAACACTGATTGGCGAAAACTGATGAATATTAAGTTTTTGAAACACTCATCGGCGAAAACTGTTCAATATCAAGTTTTCGAAACACTCAACGGCGAAAAATGATTAACAAGAAAATCAAGTTTTTGAGACAGTCATTGGCGAAAACTGATAAATATCAAATTTTCGAAACACTCATCGGCGAACCTTAATTGACAAGGAAATCAAGTTTTCGAAACACACATTGGCAAAAACTGATGAATATCATGTTTTTGAAACACTCACCAGCGAAAACTGATTAACAAGAAAATCAAGTTTTCGAAACACTCCTTCGCGAAAACTGAAGAATATCATGTTTTCGAAACACTCAACGGCGAAAACTGATGAATATTAACTTTTCAAAACACTCATCGGCGAAAACTGATGAATGTCAAGTTTTCCAAACACTCATCGGTGAAAACTGATTAACAAGAAAATCAAGTTTTAGAAACAATCATGGGCGAAAACATGAATGTTTTCGAAACACTCATCGGCGAAAACTGATCAACAATAAAATCAAGGTTTCGAAACACTCATTCGCAAAAACTGATGAATGCCAAGGTTCCGAAACACTAATCGGCCAAAACTGATGAATATCAAGTTTTCGAAACACTCATCGACGAAAACTGATGAACAAGAAAATCAAGTTTTCAAAACACTCATTGGCGAAAACGGATGAGTGCCAAGTTTTCGAAACACTCACCGGCGAAAACTGATGAATATCAACTTTTCGAAATACTCACCGACGAAAACTGATGAATATCAAGTTTTCGAAACACTCATCGGTGAAAAATGATTAACAAGAAAATTAAGTTTTGGAAACAATCATTGGCGAAAATTGATGAATATCAAGTTTCCGATACACACATCGACGAAAACATATCAATATCAAGTTTTCGAAACACTCATCGGCGAAAACTGATCAACAAGAAAATCAAGTTTTCGAAACACTCATTGGCGAAAACTGAAGAATATCAAGTTTTCGAAACACTCACTGGCGAAAAGTCATGAATATCAAGTTTTCGAAACACTCACCGTTGAAAACTGATTAACATGAAAATCAAGTTTTCGAAACACTCATTGGCGAAAACTGATGAATATCAAGTTTTCGAAACACTCATCAACGAAAACTAATGAATATCAAGTTTTCGAAACACTCATCGGCGAAAACTGATGAACAAGAAAATCAAGTTTTTGGAACACTCATAGGCGAAATTTGATGAATATCAAGTTTCCGAAACACTCACCGACGAAAATTGATGAATATAAACTTTTCGAAACACTTATCGGCGAAAATTGATTAACAAGATAATCAAATTTTCAAAACATTTATTTGCGAAAACTGATGAATATCTAGTTTCTGATACACTCATCGGTGAAAATTGATTAATAAGAAAATCATCTTTTCGAAACATTCATCGGCAAAAACAGATGAATATCAAGATTTCAAAAGACTCACCGACGAAAACTGATGAATATAAAGTTTCTGAAGCATTCATCGACGAAAGTTGATTAACAAGAAAATCAAGTATTTAAAACATTCATCGTCGAAAATTGATGAATATCAAGTTTTTGAAACACTCGCCGGCGAGAACTGATGATTATCAAGTTTTCGAAACACTAATCGGCGAAAACTGATGAATATCAAGTGTTCAAAACACTCATCGGCGTAAATTGTTGAACAAGAAAATCAAGTTTTTGAAACAATCATTGGCGAAAACTAACGAATATCAAGTTTCCGAAACTCTCACCTGCAAAAACTGATGAATATCAAGTTTTCAAAACATTCACCGACGAAAACTAATTAACAGCAAAATCGAGTTTTCGAAACACTCATTGGCGAAAACTGAAGAATATCAAGTCTCCGAAACACTCACTGGCGAAAACTGATTAATATCAAGTTTTCGAAACACCCATCGGCGAAAACTGATTAACAAGAAAATCAAGTTTTCGAAACTCTAATTGGCGAAAACTGATGAATATGAAGTTTTTGAAACACTCATCGACGAAAATTGATTAACAAGAAAATCAAGTTTTCGAAACACTCACCGGCGAAAACTGATGAATATCTAGTTTTTGAAACACTAATCGGTGAAAATTGTTGAATATCACGTTTTGGTAACACTCACCGGCGAAAACTGATTGACAAGAAAATCAAGTTTTCGAAACACTCATTGGCGAAAACTTATGAATATCAAGTTTCTGAAACACTAATCGGCGAAATTGATAAATATCATGTTTTTGAAACACTCATCGGCGAAAACTGATTAACAAGAAAATCAAGTTTTCGAAACACTCATTGGCGAAAACTGATTAATATCAAGTTTTCGAAACATTCACCGGCGAAAACTGATTAACAAGAAAATCAAGTTTTCGAAACAATCATTGGTGAAAACTGATGAATATCAAGATTCTGAAACACTCACCGGGCAAAATTGATGAATATCAAGTTTTCGAAACACTCATCGGCGAAAACTGATTAACAAGAAAATCAAGTTTTCTAAACACATTGGCGATAATTGATGAATATCAAGTTTTCGAAACACTCACCAGCGAAAACTGTTGAATATCAAGTTTTCGAAACACTCATCAGCGAAAACTGATAAAATCAAGTTTTCGAAACACTCATCGGCGTAAACTAATTAACAAGAAAATCAAGTTTTCGAAACACTCATTGGCGAAAACTGATGAATATCAAGATTCCAAAACACTAATCGGCGAAAACTGCTGTTTATCGTGTTTTCGAAACACTCACCGGCCAAAACTGAGCAATATCAAGTTTTCAAAACACTGAACCGTGAAAACTGATGAATAACAAGTTTTCGAAACAGTCATTGGTAAAAATTGATGAATATCAAGTTTTCGAAACACTCATCGGTGAAAACTGATTAACAAGAAAATCAAGCTTTCGAATCACTCATTGGCGAAAACTGATGAATATCAAGTTTTCGAAACACTCACCGGCGAAGACTAATCAACAAGAAAATCAAGTTTTCGAAACACTCACCGGCGAAAATTGATTAATATCAAGTTTTCGAAACACTCATCGGCAAAAACTGATTAATATCAAGTTCTCGAAACACCCATCGGCGAAAAATGATTAACAAGAAAATAAAGTTTTCGAAACACTAATTGGCGAAAACTGACGAATATCAAGTTTTCGAAACACTCACCGGTGAAAATTGATGAATATTAAGTTTTCGAAACACTCATCGGCGAAAACTGATTAACGAGAAAATCAAGTTTTCGAAACACTTACTGGAAAAAACTGATGAATATCAAGTTTTCGAAACACTCACCGACGAAAACTGATTAACAAGAAAATCAATTTTTCGAAACACTCATTGGCGAAAACTGATGAATATCAAGTTTCCGAAACACTAATCGGCGAAAACTGATGAATATCAAGTTTTCGAAACACTAATCGGCAAAAACTGATTAACAAGATAATCAAGTTATCAAAACACTCATTGCCAAAAACTAATAAATATCAAGTTTTCGAAACATTCACCGTCGAAACTGATTAACAAGAAAATCAAGTTTTCGGAACACTCATTGGGGAAAACTGAAGAATATCAAGTTTCCGAAACACTCACTGGCGAAAACTGAGGAATATCAAGTTTTCGAAACATTGATCGGCGAAAAGTGATTAACAAGAAAATCAAGTTTTTGCAACACTCATTGGCGAAAACGGATGAATATCAAGTTTCTGAAACACTAATCGGCGAAAATTGAAGAATATCAAGTTTTCGAAAAACTCATTCGCGAAAACTGATCAACAAGAAATTCAAGTTTTTGAAACACTTATTGGCTAAAATGGATGAATATCAAGTTTTCGAAACACTCATCGGTGAAAACTGATGAATATTAACTTTTCGAAACACTCATCGGTAAAAACTGAATAACAAGAAAATCAAGTTTTCGAAACACTCATTGGCAAAAAGTGATGAACATCATGTTTCTGAAACACTAATCGGCAAAAATTGATGAATATCAAGTTTTCGAAACACTCATATGTGAAAACGGATGAATATCAACTTTTCGAAACACTCATCGGTAAAAACTGATTAACAAGAAAATCAAGTTTTCGACACACACATTGGCGAAAACTTTTGAATATCAAGTTTCTGAAACACTAACCGGCGAAAATTGATGAATATCAAGTTTTCGAAACACTCATCGGCGAAAATTGATTAACAAGAAATCAAGTTTTTGAAACACTCATTGGCGAAAATGGATGAATATCAAGTATTCGAAACACTGATCAGCAAAAACTGATTAACAGGAAAATCAAGTTTTCGAAACACTCATTGGCAAAAACTGATGAATATCAACTTTTCGAAACACTCACCGGCGAAAACTAATGAATATCAAGTTTTCGAAACACTCATCGACGAAAACTGATGAAAAAGAAAATCAAGTTTTCGAAACACTCATTGGCGAAAACTGATGAATATCTATTTTTTGAAACACTCACCGGCGAAAACTGATGAATATCAAGTTTTCAAGACACTCATTGGCGAAAACTGGTTAGCAGGAGAATCAAGTTTTCGAAACACTCATCGGCGAAAACTGATTAACTAGAAAATCAAGTTTTCGAAACACTCATTGGCTAAAATTGATGAATATAAAGTTTTCGAAACACTCATTGGCGAAAACTGATGAGTATCAAGTTTTCGAAACACTCATTGGCGAAAACTGATGAATATCAAGTTTCAGAAACAGTCATCGACAAAAACTGATGAATATCAAGTTTTTGAAACAATCATTGGCAAAAACTTAATAACAAGAAAATCAAGTTTTGGAAACACTAATTGGGGAAAATCTATGAATATCAACATTTCGAAACACTTACCGGCGAAAACTGACGAATGTCAAGTTTTTTAAACACTCATCGTCGAAAACTGATGGATATGAAGTTTTCGAAACACTCACTGGCGTAAACTGATCAATATCAAGTTTTCGAAACACTCATCGACGAAAAATGATTAACAAGAAAATCAAGTTTTCGAAACACTCATTGGCGAAAACTAAAGAATATCATGTTTTCGAAACACTAATCGGTGAAAACTAAAGAATATCATGTTTTCGAAACACTTATCGGCGAAAACTGATTATCAAGAAAATCAAGTTTTCGAAACACTCATCGGCAAAAATTGATGAATATCAAGTTTTCGAAACACTCACCGGCGAAAACTGATTAACAAAAAAATCAAATTTTCGAAACACTCATTGGCGAAAACTGATGAATATCAAGTTTTCGAAAGACTCACCGGCGAAAATAGATTAACAAGAAAATCAAGTTTTCGAAACACTCATTGGCGAAAACTGAAGAATATCATGTTTCCGAAACACGCACCGGCGAAAACAGATGAATATCAAATTTTTGAAACACTCATCGACGAAAAGTGAATAACAAAAAAATCAAGTTTTCGAAACACTCGTTGGCGAAAACTGTTGAATATCAAGTTTTCGGAACACTCACCGGCGAAAACTAATTAACAAGAAAATCAAGTTTTCGAAACACTCATTGGCGAAAACTGATGAATATCAAGTTTTCGAAACACTAATCAGCGAAAACTAATGAATATCAAGTTTTCGAAACACTAATCGACGAAAACTGATTAACAAGAAAATCAAGTTTTCGAAACACTCACCGGCGAAAACTGATGAATATCAAGTTTTTAAAACACTCACCAACGAAAACTGATTAACAAGAAAATCAAGTTTTCAAAACACTCATTGGCGAAAACTGATGAATATCAAGTTTTCGAAACACTCATTGGCGAAAATTGATTATTAAGAAAATCATGTTTTAAAAACACGCATTGGCGAAAGCTAATGAATATCAAGGTTCCGAAACATTCACCAACGAAAACTGTTGAATAACAAGTTTTCGAAACACTCATTGGCAAAAACTAATGACTATCTAGTTTTTGAAACACTAATCGGCGAAAACTGATGAGTATCAACTATTCGAAACATTCATCGACGAAAACTGATTAACAAGAAAACCAAGTTTTCAAAACACTTATTGGCAAAAACTGATGAATAACAAGTTTTCGAAACACTCATCGGCAAAAACTGATCAACAAGAAAATAAAGTTTTTGAAACACATATTGGCGAAAACTGATGAATATCAAGTTTTTGAAATACTCACCGGCGAAAACTAATGAATATCAAGTTTTCGAAACTCACCGACGAAAATTGATGAATATCAAGTTTTCGAAACACTCATCGGCGAAAACTAATTAAGAAGAAAATCAAGTTTTCGAAACACTCATTGGTGAAAACTGAAGAATATCAAGTTTTCGAAACACTCATTTGCGAAAACTTATGAATATCAAGTTTTCGAAACACTCATTGGCGAAAATTAATTAACATGAAAATTAAAATTTCGAAACACTCATTGGCGAAAACTGATGAATTTCAAGTTTTCGAAACACTCATCGGCAAAAACTAATGAATATCAAGTTTTCGAGACACTCATCGGCGAAAATTGATTGACAAGAAAATCAAGTTTTCGAAACATTCATTGGCGAAAACTAATGAATATCATGTTTTCGAAACACTCACCGGCGAAAACTGATGAATATCATGTTTTCGATACACTCACCGGCGAAAACTGATTAACAAGAAAATCAAGTTTTCAAAACACTCATTGGCGAAAACGGGGGAATATCAAGTTTTCGAAACACTCATCGGCGAAAACTGATTAACAAGAAAATCAAGTTTTCGAAACACTCATTGCCAAAAACTGAAGAATATCAAGTTTTTGAAACAATCATCGGCGAAAACTGATGAATATCAAGTTTTCGAAACACTAACCGGCGAAAACAGATTAACAAGAAAATCAAGTTTTCGAAACACTCATTGGCGAAAATTAATGAATATCAAGTTTTAGAAACACTTACTGACGAAAACTGATGAATATTAAGTTTTTAAAACACTCATCGGTGAAAACTGATTAACAAGAAAATCAAGTATTCGAAACACTCGTTGGCGAAAACTGATGAATATCAAGTTTTCGGAAACACTCATTGGCGAAAATTGATTGACAAGAAAATCAAGTTTTCGAAACATTCACTGGCGAAAACTGATGACTATCTAGTTCTGAAACACTAATCGACGAAGACTGATGAATATCAAGTTTTCGAAACACTCATCGGTGAAAACTGATTAACAAGAAAATCAAGTTTTCAAAACACTCATTGGCAAAAACGGATAAATATCAAGTTTTCGAAACACTCACCGGCAAAAACTGATGAGTATCAAGTTTTCGAAACACTCATCGGCGAAAACTGATTAACAAGAAAATCAAGTTATGGAAACACTCAGTGGTGAAAACTGTTGAATATCAAATTTTCAAAACACTCACCGGCGAAAACTGATGATTAAGAAAATCAAGTTTTCGAAACACTCATTGGCGAAAACTGAAGGATATCAAGTTTCCGAAACACTCTTCGGCGAAAACTCATTAATAAGAAAATCAAGTTTTCGAAACATTCAATAGCAAAAACGGATGAATATCATGTTTGCAAAACACTCACCAGCAAAAACTAATGAATATAAAGTTTTCAGAACACTCATCGGCGAAAACTGATTAACAAGAACATCAAGTTTTTAAAACACTCATTGGTGAAAACTGATGAATATCAAGTTTTCGAAACACTCACCGGCGAAAACTGATGAATATCAAGTTTTCGAAACACTTATCGGCGAAAACTGATTAACAAGAAAATCATGTTTTTGAAACAATCATTGACGAAAACTGATGACTATCTAGTTTCTGAAACACTAATCGGTGAAAATTGATGAATATCAAGTTTTCGAAAAACTCATCGGCGAAAATTGGTTAACAAGAAAAACATGTTTTCGAAACACTCATTGGCAAAAACTTAAGAATACCAAGTTTTTGAAACACTAATCGGCGAAAATAGACGAATATCAAGTTTTCGAAACACTCATCGGCGAAAACTGAGTAACAAGGAAATCAAGTTTTCGAACCACTCATTGGCCAAAAACGGATGAATATCAAGTTTTCGAACCACTCTTTGGCGAAAATGGATGAATATCAAGTTTTCAAAACACTCACCGGCGAAAACTGATGAGCATCAAGTTTTCAAAATAATCACCGACGAAAACTGATGAATATCATGTTTTCGAAACACTCATTGGCCAAAAATGGTTAACAAGAAAATCAAGTTTTCGAAACACTCATTGGTGAAAACTGATGAATATCAAGTTTCCGAAACACTCACCGGCGAAAACTGATGAATATCAAGTTTTCGAAACACTCACCGGCGAAAACTGATTAACAAGAAAATCAAGTTTTCGAAACACTCATTTGCAAAAACTGATGAATATCAAGTTTCCGAAACACTCACCAGCGAAAACTGATGAATATCAAGTTTTTGAAACACTCATTGGCGAAAACTGATTAACAAGAAAATCAAGTTTTCGAGACACTCATTGGCAAAAACTGATGAATATCAAGTTTCCGAAACACTCACCGGCGAAAACTGATGAATATCAAGTTTTCGAACCACTCACCGGCG
>JAAIUW010000227.1:0-44205 GCA_014851425.1 Senna tora | reverse complement strand
CTATGACGTGGACTTTGATCCCTTCCGAAGGGTACGTAGGCACCTAGGTGCATCACCTAAGGACAAGTCCCCCAAGGTTAAGACCCTTGCGGTCCTAATTACAAACTACAATTGTCTGAACCAAAAACGACAGTTACAGTGGCACCCACCGCGGTCTTATTCAGACCACAATGTTTTGCACACTCTGCCGCTAAATGGCATTTCTTTTTTTGGGGAGTAGGAGTACACACCTAACACTCAGAAACTTGCATTTCTTATCTATATACAGGATATAGTACAGGATACATTACAGCATGACCGACTCGAACGCCCCCACAGCGCGATCGACGCAAGCGCTCTGAGGTGCAGCACTAGAAATCGGCAGGGAACGACTGAAGTGGTCACGACCGAAGCAGGCGGTTCGAACATGACTCAGCCTCAAAACATCTCAATGACGCAGGTAACTATTGCAGAAACCGTGGTCCAGAACCCAGCGCCCGGAGAGGAAACTTGCCCCCAACACCCTTATGGCATGCCACATTTTCCTTGCCCCACAACCGGCAGTCAAGAAACGGCGGAGCCAACAAGGAACCCGCGGGACGTAGAGCTCGCCTGCCTCGTGGCAGAAATAGTAGCCCTACGCCAACAGCAGTGGGAGGAGAACATGAGCCTCGCCCAAGCAAACGCAGGGGCCCAACTACCACTAGCGGCACATGGAGCGACAACAGGGACCTCCAACGACCCTACCACCTACCCGCAATACAGTTCGGGACCTTACCGATGGAGTTCACGCGACTGTCGCTAACAGCATCAGTGCCCCCGAAGGTGATCCCGCCTGGACCAGCAATGATCGCCGGGCAAGCAGCATGACCCGCTACGAGCTATCCGCGACCACCAGTCCCAAACAACCCTCCGGGATCCTACCTCCACATGCCATGGGCAGGAGCCTACAACCCGTATGCCGCTTGCGGTGCAAATGCTTACTAGTGGCCCAGGTTCGACTTCCAAGGAAAGGGGAGACATCCTTTTACCCAACAAATCATGAACGAGCACGTGCCCATGGGTTTCAAGATGTCCTTCCATATAGAACCTTACGACGGAGAAACTGATCCACGGGATCACCTAAATACCTTCAACTTGACTATCTCAATATTAGGTATGACGGACGGCCAACAGTGCCGATTTTTCTTATCGACCTTGAAAGAGGCCGCCCTAAGGTGGTTTTTGCTGCTACCCACCATTCGATCCACAACTTCGAACAGTTGGCGCAAAACTTCCTTACGCAGTTCACCAGTAGCAAGGAATACCAGAAGAACGATGACTCTTTCATTGGTTTCCACCAAGAGGAAGGAGAAACCCTGCAAGCCTTTCTGGCCCGTTTCACCAAACTCTCACTCCAAGTCCGAGGCCTCAAGGACGTCGTCACAATCTTTGTCATAAAACAAGGTTTTCGATGTTCGCAATTCTATGTGGAACTCAACAGATGCCCCGTCTCCAGCTTACAAGAGTTGATGGACTGCGCGGAATGGTTCATCCAAGAGGAGAACGCGCAAATCGCCAAAGACAAGATGAGGAAATTCCTGATAAGTAGGGCCGACATGGAACGAGCAGGAAAGAAGAAGGAAAAAACGGCAACAGAAAGCCAAGCTCTCAAGGAGAAAAACAACGGGAAGAGGTCACCTCCTTGACCACGAACGCCTCCTAAAGGGCGATTCATGAGCTACACTCCCCTCAACAAATCCCATGTTGGGGTACTAGAAGAGATTTATCACTCGGACATGCTCAGCTTCCCCTCTCAGGTCAAGAGGCAAAAGACGGGAAAACCAGTAGACAAGTCCAAATACTGCCAGTTCCACAAGGATTACGGGCACGAAACCAACGACTGCATCCACCTAAAGGATCAGATCGAAGACCTACGAGAGCAGAGCTAACGCAGAACATCCATGAGAGGCCAACGATCAGATGCCTACTCGTGGGGTCATCAATGTCATTGCGGGCGGTCTGCAGAAAGGAACTTCCTCGTTGCCGCAAAACAAGAAAAGGGTGGAACGCTCCATACCCGCCCTTGACTACGCCCCAAAGCACAAGAAGAGGAGCAAGTCCAAAGGGGATCCCATCACATTCGATCTTGCCAACCTAGAGGGACCAGTCCATGACGACCCCATGGCGGTGACTGTCATAATCGCCAACTACGAAGTCAAGAGAGTCTTGATCAACCAAGGGTCCTCGGCAGACGTCCTTTACTTCGACACTTTCAAGAAACTCGAGTTAAACGAAGCCAGCATAAGGCCATTCCCCGGCACACTCATAGGGTTCTCAGGAGCCCACGTTCTAGCAGAAGGAATCATCACTGCCCGAACAACAATGGACACCCTACTAAAGGTCGCGAGCCTCGATGTAGATTTCATCATCGTCTCAGCACCATCAACATACAATGCAATCGTAGGGCGACCGTCCCTAAACAAACTCTGGGTTGTAGTGTCCACCGCACAGCTCACAACGAAGTTCCCAACACCCCACGGAGTTGGAGAAATCATGGCGGACCAGAAACTGGCGCGAACATGTTACGCAACAAGCCTAACCAAGACCGTCAAGGTTGCCCGCCTTGGTCCCCGAGAAATACGCGAGGACCCCCCCGAGGGTAAAGAGTCAGGAGAGAAGAAACAGGAGTCCGCCCGCCCGGACCAAACCTCCGCCTAAGACTCTGAACAAACTTTGCGCTCATACCACCTTTAGGTTAAGTCACGTATGTCTCTTTTTTTCAAATTTAGGATTCAGTTTCAGCCTGACTAAGGCTCGCCTGACCTAGGCAACTCTAATGTAATCATCTTGTTTACTTTCAACCTGACTAAGGTTAGCCCAACTGAGGCTGCACGAATGTAACCATTTTGTCTATTATTAATCGAAGTACTCCTTTCTGAGAAGAGGCATGACTTCAAATTTGCAAAGTACTCGCGTAAGTCCTACTAAAGGATAGCGGGCCGACCGCCCGCATAAATGCTGAGCGCCTCAAAGGCCAAAGCTAAAATTCCCAGCAGTGCGGTAAAAAACCCTTGGGAGCGAAAAATGCACAACGAACGTTCGACAAAACCATGCTAGGAAAACCACGTACAAACCGTCTTGATCACATGGTACTCATACAACAAGTCTTTTTACCCATATGTAATGAGATAACAACAAGAAGAGAATGTACTCATATAAACTTTTTTGCCCAGAAGTAAAAAAGAGAGGCAGCAAAAAACTCTTTTAATTTCTCATTAAATGTCAAAAAATGAGAGGGCATCCGCCCATTACAAAGGGTAAACACCCTAAAAAAATAAACCTATTCTTGGGCATCCCCAAGATCTACAACGACCTTGGCCCCCGGAGGCCCAACCTCGCCAACTACCACTGGCGGCTTCCGCAGGTTCGCCTCAGCCAGTTGCTGAGAAGTAGCTCTAATCCTGGGAGCACGCCGCCAATGTGAGACAGCACCTGGTGGTCCATCGGCCGATCACCGTCAAAAAGCTCCAAAGAAGGATGCATAGCAGCCACCCATTCCGCTAAAAACCTCTCCCCACGGAGATGCTCAAGTTGCTCGACTGCCAGAAGCATGCCGTACATCCTCTGTGCCAACAACTCCCCCTGGAGATCAGCAGCATCACCAATCTTCGCTTTAGTCGCCAGCCAGCCAAAAAAATTTTCGGAAGCACGAGCCTACGCACTCTGCAAAGCTTTACGGAGAGAACGCAGCTCCTGCCGGCGCCTCTTGGCATCCTCCTAGCAGACGACCAGCTCTTTGCGGGTCTTCCCACTCTGAGCGAAGAAGCACGACCTCGGAAGGATGCCCAGCTTCAGCCCTAAGACGGGCCACCTCGTGAGTCAAGGACTTAACCTCACGTCCCTGCCCTCACACTCTAACTCCTTCGCGGACAGCTGCAGGCTTCCTCCAGGGATTGGCTCCTGGCAGTCGCGATGTTAGAAGCCCTCCCAATCAGTGCGGGCTTCCTCCTACAGGAAAACAAAAGTCAAGACACAAAGGGGAACCTTAAATCAGGTAAAGCGTCAGGGTCGAGAAACTTACCACATATTTCTCCCACACACAGGTCAGCATGGTGGAAGTCAGCTAGCGCCTCACAACCCTACCGAAGCCTCGAACAGCCAGATTCATGGGGAAGTGTCCAGCATCCTGGCATCCCTCTCCCCCTCTCCACAGGAAAGCGCCTACCCAAGGCCACCAGTTCAACACCGGGTCTTTCCTCCGGTGGCCCGACGGGTTCAGAAGGGCCGGCGCTCGACCCCGAAACACATCCTTTGTGGCAGCCGCTTGACTCACCACTACATTCCCTCTATCTGAGAGGGCTCCGGCCTCCACGGCCACATCACCAACCCTCAATTACTGTCACCATCCCTCAGTCCCTCGATCGACTTGGTACAATGTCCCCTTCTCCTCGGATGTGAGCAAATGTTTGGGGAGTAGTATAACTTGCCTATTCAATGGCCTCTACCATTTTCCCGCAAGATTTGCATCATCCCACCGAGGTTTACCTCAACTCTTTCATCACTTACTACATTTCCCTTAGGGTGAGGCATACTTCACTCTATAAACAAATAGTATTGATTTTTCAATAACAGTTCTATTCATAAATTAGTATGACTCAAATAGACATATGAACTACCCAAACCTAAACTCCCTTTCCTCTAGTCAGATTTGAATACAAGCTAGTACTATTGCCAATCCTTTGCTAAGAAACCTGATCAAGTCTTCCTATGAGGAATCTACATCCTATACCAGTTTGAACTTTTCTATTCACTTCTAACTAAGGTATTATTTCCTCTGATACCAAATCTGTAACACTCCAATTCCCTATGTCCATTTTAGTATATAATGATACGAATTAGTGTGTTACTAACCTTTCTTACCCGAGTTCATTTAAATTTTACCAAGTTGATTAATTAAGCTGAGTTGGTTTGGGTTGCTACTCTGGGTCTCACTCGTCTCTCTCAGCGGAAGCATTAAATTAAAAAACAAACACAAGCATCATCATTATATAGCCTTCTATTTACTATAAACATATATGTGTACATATACCATCCATCATCAAAGCTAGAGTCCTATGAAAGGAGATATAAGGATAGCAAGCATCTTAAGATCTTAGCCCTTAACCTACTAGTGGATAAAGATTCTAGTCTTTACTTACATACCATTCATATACATACCCAAAATATGTCCTCCATCCCTTCCTATACATAATTTACTAGGACTTTGTAACCTTTCCAAAAAGATACTAAAGGACAAAGTCTAGGGAATGAGATCCCAAAAACAAAAGAAAACTGTACTATATGATCATATTCCTTGAGAGGCATCAGATAAGTCACTACATGTACAATCACATCGCTAATCACTACGACCCAGCCCAGTACGGATCATGCCTCTATTCCAACTTGGCCTCCAATGTGACTAAGTATCTAGGCATCTGATACACATCAACGTAATCGTGAGATTTATAATCTCAGTAATCAGCAACCTGTTTTGAAAACCTCTAATATGTACCACTGTATCATCATACAGAAAATTCTTGCATTTCCTCATACATTTCATAACATTTAAAACATGGATGCAATATCATTCATGTCTTTAAAACATAAATAAGCATATCATGTATTCCTGCGAATGCATCCCTTGATACATCCCTTCAAAACATTCGTTCAAATCATTCATTGGTATGGTATGGAATAGTATCATCCTCATCTTTGCAAAATGTCATAAACTCGAGTAATATGAATATATATGGAACATTTCATCATATAATCATCATTCATAATCCCAAGGGTACTGAAATAACAAACATAATAACATGTGGCATCTAGCCCTAATTTCCATAAACATATGAGCATCGGAGTGCCGCAACGCGAACACGCACACATCCATACATACATCATCATTGTAGGACTATTTGCGTCTTTCCTGAAGGATCAACAATTTGCCTCCCATAAACATTTACATATACCTAGGATTCATCATGTTGTCCCGGAGGATCAACTATTCAATTCTTGAACACATACATTCAAAGGATTCGTTGCGTCTTCCCTTAAGAACCACCTATTGCATGCATTGTGTCTTTCCCTGTGGATCAACAAATTTTATGCATGATATCTTTCCTTAAGTGTCAACAATTCATCTCCATGATCTATTAACATATACAAATATTGGAAAGAATTGGTCCCAATCATGGTTCGCCTAATTTTAAGCATGTCGTCTTGAATGGCCCATAGGGCATACTAGCTTAAAATTCGGTAACCAACATGGTGTTTTTGTAAAATTACATTCTTACTCGAATGGATGTTTTAACATACCAAATAATGACACAACCGTGGAAATCCCAACGGCCGTCCCATACCGACAATTGGTCAATCGATCATGGACTCATTCTTTACCGATACATGTACATTGAATACTTAGCTCTCTCTTTTTTTCTTTCCATGTATTTCCCCTTGATTCATATTTCAAATTACTTTATAATCCTTGAGCATCATGTTTGAGAATGAAATTAGGTGTTTAAAACATCATTTAAAGTGATTAAGTTCACTATGCAAAACAGGGTTAATCAGCTGGCTGATTGGGGCCATCAGCGACTGAAGAGCTATTTCAGCCACCATAAAAGCACGACAGCCGGCTGTTCTTAAGCCATCAGCCGGCTGTTCTAATTCTAGAAATTTCTGGGTAAAATATGAACGTTTTGGGCAAAAATATGAACATTTCTAGAAAAATTAAACTCATCGGCCGTCTGTTCTTAGCTATCAGCCAATTGTTCTTAATCTGGAAAATTTTTTGAGTAAATTATGAACACATCAGCCGGCTGATACGGGGCGAAAATGCTTTTAGAAACTTCATTTTGACCAGATTAAAGCCCCAAACTTGAAAATCAAAAGATTTTAATTCATGGAACTTAATCCCTATCATTTTAACAGTAAAACCCATGAAAATTTCAGCTCAAAACATGTTTGTTCATGCTCAAATTTATTATGAAGATACCATCAAACCCATAACCAAACCCATGACAAATTTATCATTTTTCAGCCTCCAAGAATACATGCAATATCATCTAAGCATCCATTCAAGTTCTAAAAACTCATAAATGCAAGTTTTAATTCCCTCTTTCAGCTTAAAACATCATATTAGAACATTTCTCTCTTTGAGCTAAAAAACTTGAATTTTGAAGATGAGAGGTAGGAAGCTACGATTACCTTTTTCCATGCTTATATTACGTTTCTGTGATGTGTATATGCCTTTCTAACGGATTTTCCTAGCTCGAATCATGTCCTCCTAGCTCAAATCTTCATTGTTCTCCCTTGAGCTTTCCTCCTTCTCTCTCTAACTCTCTCTCTCTCTAAAATTGTAGAATGAGCTCTTCTGAACATTCTTGTGCATATAAGGCTGAATTTAGGGTCTTAGAGAGAAAATCACATTTCTCACACTAAACCATAACCTTCCATTCATATAAGTCCCCACTCCTCTAATCTTTTCCTTCCTTTCATTCTAGTCCTTATTACATTAGTTACTCTAAACTAATGCAACTACATGCTTTCTAAGTGCATCAAACAATGACAAACACAAGAAATTAGTTAGAGTTCATTCACAAATGATCATTCCATTAACTGAAAAAGGCAGATGTTACATTCAGCATCATTAACACTTAATAAATATTAAATTATCTATTTAAAGGATAAACTCGGGCCAGGACATTATAGTCAGAACCATCACTAAGGTAAATCTTGACCGTCTCTAAAGACTATATTTCTGTTGTGCAAGTTGAATTATATAATACATTTATATAAGTTAATAAGATAAGGTGTACATAGACACCACATATCGGATTAATTACAGGTATTATATGTTACAGTGGAAGGAAAGGAAAAATAATGATGAATACTTTTTCGTCAAAAAGATTTGGATAAATTGGGTTTGATCTTAGAAGGACATAAATTATCATCATTCAAGGGAGGAGTTGCCTTTAGCAGTGGGCTTTGCTCCCCGTATTTAAAAGATTAGTCACTAAACTTACTATGTTGGACATCTGGTCAAAAGTTAAACTATCCAATAGTAATTATGACTTTGTTGTGAAATAAAGATATCTCAATTACAAAGATTTCAAGTCAATAGGAACAATTATTGTTATGATCACTTTTCCAATAATACGGGCTTATCCCTTCAATTTTGATGATTACATGTTTACCAAAAAGATAAAGTCAAGTAGTACACTTTAATTTCCACTCCTATTTTGTAATGGTGTGCCGAAGAATAAAGGTTCAGTACTACCGTACTACTGAACTTCGGTACATCACTCCAATCATGTAGTGCCATTTGTTAATATTAATAAAAACTCACATTAATAAAGACCCACCTTAAATGGTTTAGGAACCAACTGATTGGAGGAATGTACTGAAGTTCAGTGCTACCATACTACTGATACTAAACATCTACTCGTGTGCCAAAATCTTAGCTCTAAGTGTTATTTTAAAATTTAGAAATACACATATAATTAATTTTTTATTTATTTATGAAAATTAGTCTGACATACACCTTAGATTACTAGGTGAACAAAAGTGAAAAGTAGATAAAAGAAAACTAAAACATTGAAAGAATAGTGTAACTAATGTCCAGAGAGACCAAGTTTAACCATTTAAAATTAATTAAATTACTTTTAGATGATTTAAAGAGTATATATATTAATTATTCCACAACTTCTCTGCAATTTCAAAATTTTTAAAAATGCTATTTATATAATTCTTCTAATCCACAAGATTTGACTTCACAAACGTATGAAATGAGTGCCCCTTAATATTAACTAGATAATTTCGCTTTAAAATGAGATAATGTGAATGCGGATAATTTAATTAATTACTTGTGATTAAAGAAAAGCTTTATTTAGAAATGCATTAATTAAAGTTTGTAATCCACATATAGTGTTTGTAATCCGGGTTTGTGTTCCCTTAACTAATTCTTCATTAGTTGCGACTAGGATTGGAGAGCAGGTCACGACAAGAGAAGAAAACATCCAGAAGAAATTAAGAACTGGTCGTGAGTCATGACCAATAGCAAAAATTCAGGATAATAAAAATAAAATAGAAATAAATTAAGGTGGTTTTGACTACTTCCTAAAGTGCCTCTGAAATCTTCAAAGAGTCAAGAAAGACATCATTCTCCTCCAAAGTCATATGTCATAATGATTGAGAGAAGTTGTTTTGCATGGTTTTATCATTAGCCAACAACGTTCACGTTTGGCTCAAGAACCATTTCCCCTACATATATATCTAATTTGTAGGGTTTGGCTATATCTAAGTTCTTGTATGAATTGTTATCAACCTCTAATTATTTTCCTATTTCTTTGAGTTAAATGAAGTGTATGCTTGTAGTGTTTTGAAGAATAGAACTCTTTATGATGCATTTATGTTAATCCATTTCATACTATTTGAATTTAGTTTCAATTGACACAAAGACAATTACAAATGTATCTTGAATTCTTTGTGTGGCTGATTTATGACTGTCGGCACCTTGCTTCTTCCTTTCAATATTTTAGTCACTCTTGTGTTAATGTTGTATCTTTGATGATTTTCCAGCCTCTGTACTTTTAATTGCACACTCTGATGTATATTTGTTTTGAAAAAACTTTGCTACTACTGTTTGGTTTGTGTTATAAGATTTGCATTAAACATCTTGTCCTAATTTACATATATGCAGGAAAATCTTGATATGGCATTGTTAGATAAATACGATGAAGAATATTCTTCTTATCCTGAGGTTGACGTGAATTTGTGGTTGGATGTTGCCCCTCCCTTCAAAAAGGGACGAATTCATGGCTTGGGTCAATGTTTAAAACTTTCAACCGAATCCCCAATTTCAACAAGCTTAGCATGCTTTACTACATCATCTACCATGGCTCCTATCATACCACAGTCACAAATAGATGAAGTCGTAAGTAGAGCAATGGCAACAATGTGGAGTACTCAGATGGCTCCAATGTTGGAAAGCTTCATGTCTCAATTTAACCAAGCTCCAACACGATCCTCTCAAGGTGAAGAGTGTCGAAGTGATCCAGCTAATGATGATTTTGATGATGTTGATTTAGGAGCTTGAAATCTTATATTATTGTCTATTGAACTCCACTTTTGTATGATTAGAAACTTGTCTAGCAGTAGATGATGCTGATATATGATTGGATACTTGACTACTTTTGAGATATTCATGTTTTTGACATTTATAATTATAATATATGTCTATAATATTGTACTAATTAGAGAATATGTTTGAATAGCAACTCTAATTGGTTAAAATGGCAAGTAAAATGAGCTTGGATACTAGCTATAAAATAGTTTTACAATTTCGGCATTGTATAATATTAGCTACGGAATAGCTACGGATATGTCTCTAGCCATTAGCTACGGACTTATCCATTTTCTTATTCAAAATTTGCTAGGGATTAGTTACAGATTGGCTGCGGATTAGCTACGGGTTAGCTACAACCAAAATCCCTCGCAATTAGCGTCCAGTTTTAGCTACGAATAGCTAATCCGTAGCTAAACCGATTAGCTACGATTTTGGCCGTAGCTAATCCTGTTTTTTTATTGTAGTGTAATCATGTGTTTCATGCACCAAAAGCACAAGTAATAAAGAGAGACACTATTCTCCTTCTAGTACTTTCACATACACAAAGATAAAATTAATCCCCGAACTATGTGAACTTTAATCCCATTCACAATAATACATAAGCCATAGGCTCTTACCCTAGTTCAAGTCTCCATTTGTAAATTCTCATGTTTTGTTTCTTTATCTTCTTATTTATTATTTGAAGGGAAACTCAAATAGTTTCTTAGGTCAAAATAGTTTGCATAGCTATCCTAAGGTGGATCGTCCTCTGGACGAGACTAAAGAGGTGTCTAACACTTTCCCTTTGTCAATCAGACTTTTGAACCTTTCTCATGGCTACTCATTGATCAATTCTTATAGTTATGCCTTCTCCACCACACTGTTTCCAATGAAGTTTTTGAAAAACCTTTAATTTCTTTTTTTTTCACTTTTTTACAAAATTTGTGGTGAATCGTCGTTTTCAAAAGGGTTAATTGGTGTGGTGGATGAATTTTCTATGCAATTGTGTCACCTTGATATTTTCTATAAAATCATGATTTCTAAATATGACTTAGCTTTTAATTTGTTGTCAAATGTAGCAATATACTGTGAGAAACTTTTCATTGATATTTTCCTTGCCCATGTATCTATGAATAACTCAGTATAGCTAGTCAACACTATGTTTCCAAGTAGTATGATATTTGTATAACTTAATAATCAATATCACCATTAAAAAGCTTCTTTTTAAATTGGTTCTTGTTTTACTTAAAAATATTATCTTCTTATTTATTAGTCAATTGAGAGTTCATATGAAGGCTTGTTATTTTTAGCATGTTAAATTAATGAAAGAGCTTCTAATATTATTTTTTAAAAAATTTTATTGACATGTAATCACTGCGACATAGATAAATTTTTATTCACAAGGAAAAATTAGCAATGGAAATTCCATCGATGATTCCATCTTTAAACAAGGATACACTATCCTTGTTTGGAGAATAAATTTGAACATATTTTGTCACAAATAAATCGATTTGCTACAGACAACTCCCATAGCCAATTAAAAACAATCTCTTTTTTTCAATGATTAATATTAACAATGTGGTATTTTGCACTAAACTCTGTTCGTCGTGAAACCGTAACTAATGAAAATTTAGTTACAAATTCTATTGTTTTAAGCCTCCGTCCATGGTCTTCATCTTGGTCGTGTCTGGTGGCGGTGACGGCAACATGAAGATTGATAGTAAGCCACTGGCTGTAACTGCTATGGCGCCCACCGCAAAAGCCGGCAAGTTACGACCACCAAATAATGCGTCCCATGGTCCACTTACAAAAGACACATCTATATACATGAGCAAAATTTAGTAAATTAATTAATATGAAAAGAAGAATGTGCTTTTTAAGGGATTCAATTGTTGAAATTTATTACCTGTGGTATGACAATTGCGAGATTGAGAACTCCCAAAGATAATCCTGATAAATTAGGAAGAAATTAAAAAAAAAATTAAATTTATATAATTAATTTCTAGTTATATAAATTAACATCTAATAAATTTCATTTTGATTAAAACTATTCTAAAGGTCTTACCTTGGCCTGCCCCACTATTGTTGGAGAATATGGTGCGAGAGCAAAAGGGACACTGTAAGTAATCTGCACATTAACACATCTATTCAATTTACTTTACATATTTTTTTATTGAAAAAGCTTTTCTACATTTCTTATAGAATCTTTTTGTTGTTTCCTTTTTTACAAAGTTGAGAGAAAATTAGATCATGGCTATTTAATTAACAAACTAGACCGAATTAATACTGAAAGCAATCATTTTCACGAAGCATATTATTTATTTATTAAATGCTACCATAATATCATTCAAACCAATAATGTCTTAAGGAAAATGTTTTTTTTTTTCAGTCAAAACAACATAAAATGATAGCTTTTAATGCAAAAATCCAAAATAATTTTGAAGGGATGCAAAATTTTTTACCAAACTCATATATAAGTCAACACCACAATATGCGGCAGGGAAAAATGCAAACAAGAAAACTTTTGGTTTTAATATATCTCCTATCTTCACAAACAAAAAAACTTATAGATTTAATTAATGAAACACACGCGCCTGCGCGCGCACACACACATATAAATATATTATATATATATTAGATTTATGAAAAAGAAAAAAGGGAGAAAAATAAAAGCATAGGCCAAAAAATAAATCCTTTATTAGGGGTGATCACGGGTCGGTTTGGTTCAAGTTCAAAGTAAATTTTGAATCGACCCAATCAAAACTTGGCGGGTCGGGTCAAGTTTGGGAAAACAATGGTTGGACCGGCCGAAGCAACCCACTAATGAACGGGTTGGGTTGAGTTGGTTCGGGTTCAACCTGTCAAATTTGTTATGAATATTTTTATTTTTCTTTGGATTTTTAAGCTATTTTCCTTCACCAAAAAATATATTTTCATTTAAAGAAAACTCAAGAACTTGAAATAAACTAAAATTGGCATATTCAAGAGAAGAATGATTTTTATTTGTTGCTTATGTATTAATGAGTTAATATTCTAATAAATTATAAATTCTTTTCTAATAATATATACTTGAGCGGGTTGGTTCGGTTTAGGCGGGTTTAAAATTTTCAAATCCGCTAACTGAACCAAATGATGAACGAGTTGAAATTTTAAATCCGAATCAATCCGCCAACCCGAACCAAACTGACGGGTTGTGTTGAATTTGGCGGGTTGACGGGTTAACCCGACCCGGTTTCCTCCCCTAGTCACTCTACTCACAACTATTGTCAAATAATCAATATTATCACATTAGTCGTCAACAACTAGGCCCTTGGATATGGAAGCAGACAATCAAAACTTTTACACCCAAATTAAGCCTCGTTTTCCACCCTTTTGTGTCTTTTATAATATTTAACCATTTTTTAAAACATAATATTTAATCTTTAAATTATAATTTCACTACAAAAAATATAAATTTTAACTACGGTCAGCTAATGACGGTTAACAATGACCGTAGTTAGATGCAAAAATGTTTGAACTTATCTTCATTACTCATTAGGCGCTTGTTTGTCCACATCTCAGCCTTTTCATCTCTCACTATTTACCTAAATCGAAAACCCTTCCTGCTCCGTGGGCGACGACGCTGAAGTACCGGTGAACGACGATGAAGCTGAAGGACGGCGAGCGGCGTGCAACGCTGATGTCGGCGAGCAGCGCGTAACACTGATGTCGGCGAGGTATGTTATCTGCGTCTCTCTTCATCTGCATAAAAACGCTCTGCTCCACCATATCGCATCGATGCACCGGTAACGGCATGACGCAACGGCACAATCGTCTGCCTTCATGCAATGGCCCTAGTATGTCTTCCTTTCTTTCTCCTTTCCCTAAACTTTACCCTGTTTCCCTAATTTTTCCTTGCCCTAAATCTGGCTTGTGGTACCTTTTCCTTCTCGATAGCTTTATTTTATGTCACAGGAAGCCGAGGAATCCCAGGTACTTGGATTTTCCTTCACTGGATTTTACGAACATTCTACTGGGGAAGCATCTGCTTATAATAGCAATAAGAATCATCGAGTTGGCACTAAGCACGGCGTTGAAGGGATGAAATATGATTCCGCTTCTAACCATAGTGATCACTATGGAGGAATTGCCAGAAACCCGACAGACTTGATGATGCATGGCTATGATAATGTTAATTTGACGAATGTGCAGAGGAGTGAATATGTAAATCTAAGCCTTCAAATTCAATCAGTAATGCTTGTGTCTCCATGGAGACCAAAGATAGAGGGCCAACTGCTAAGATGGTAAAGTTCCAGTATGATTTTCACCCAATGTGTGTGATTAGCATTTAATGATACGAAAATTCACCTTATGGGTGCTTTTGTTTGGTTGCACATGAGCAGGAAAAGAAGTCTAGTGGAGATAGAAAAGCAAGAAGACAATATGATGATTTAGATGAATTAGGGATGCTATCAAATGAAATCATGGTGAGTTTTAGCCACATAAACTTGTATGTGTCATTCTGCTTTTCTAAGTAATCACTCCCTTCATTCCATGCAAATTAGTTGTTGCAAAATCTGTCAAAGTATTAGGAGTTTATTATTAGTTAAGTCTCAGATTTTATTATTTCTACTAGTTTTTATTTCATCATTATATTAAGAGTTTATCTTGAAGTTGGTCTCTATTTTCAAAAGTATCATAAATAAAAGACAAGAGGGAGTTTCCATGATGCATGTGTAGTGTGTTTAAGCCATGCTTCTGTCATACTTCAGTTTCTATTATAGTTTCTACATGTACAAGTTATTCTACTCTGCTTTGTGACCTTATTAACTATTATTTTTTAACATTATACATCATATTTCGCACAACGTGGTGTTTACCTACCTCTCCAACATAATGTTAAACAAGAGATGGATGCATTTTCATTCCTCCTATGAACTAATTAACTATTGGGTGAATTAGATAAATGTCAGTGATATGGAGCTAATTAACTATTAACCCTTGTGGTTGTCGTATGATCACAAAACTAGTCATTTTCATTCCTCCTATTGAACTAAGCATTTGAAACTGAGGTTAATCTTATCTTATATAAATCAAAATAGTCAATTTAGGCAACGTTAAATTTTGTTACTTAATATGTGCTGTCAAATGCTGCAAAATATGTTTATTATTTCCCAGGAAAGGTGTGTCTACTTGATCGTTGACTGATTTCCAAGAGATGGATACATTAGTTTCTACTTTCAATGCTTTTGAAATGAAAGAAGCTGGCCCTCTAATCCTCATGAAAGCCATGAATAATTTTTTATAATATGTAAAACTCTGTCACTTGAAAGGCTTTTGGCCTTGAACTGTGGACAAAGAACAAGCGCATAACACCTTATGCTGAAATCTCATTTAATAATGAACAATGGGAGTGACAAGGATCAAACTTTAGATCATTTGGTCATTAAAGGATCTGATGCAATATCAAGGTCCATTTTAGCTCAAAAGTTTAAGCTTTAATTGAAGGCCCATAATTAGTTTTTTAACGTTTAACAATTTTCTAATAACCTTGATTAATTCCCTTTTTTTCTAGTTTGAAGCAGTAAGCTTTCTTTTTATGCTTAGTTTTGTACTTAGTGATTTAAGAAAGCACTTCATATATTGAAAGATGTATAAATCTCTTTCCATGTTGTTTCTATATGGGTTCTGCTTGTGAATTTTATGCATTTAACTGGTTTTTTCTCTTCTGCCAGGGTTCTATTTCTGGCTACTGCAATGTTTTGAGGACATTTTTATTTGCATTTATGCTTCTTATGAGGTCAACCTCCGGGTAAGGTATTTGAAATTTTTACTTCATTATGCTTATTATTGGCTTTCTCATTATTTGGTCTTCTTTAATGGAGGAGCTGCCAGAGGACAACAACCCCATTTAATATTGGATATACTTTGCAAGATTTACAGAGGAGAGGTTTGGATGTTTAATCATTGTCCTCCTGGTCATTCATTGCTTCTGTATCATTATATCTCTGACATCACTTTATGATTGAAGAATTGTGCTTTTAACTTGTAGGAATCACTTTGTATTCAGTTTGGGTCAAGGGAAGTTATATTGATGGTCTAATTTGGTGTCTTCTTTGCAACTTTTGAGTTTTGACATTTGGCAATTGCAGAGTACAAGAAAGCCCAAAGAATGGAACAACAAGTTAGAATTAATGTGCAAAGAGTGATGACTATTTTTGCTATATGTATTAGTAGCTATATTATAAAAACTTGTATAATAACACTTGAGTGTTGACTTGGTGATTTGGATATGTTTTAGTTGTAAAAGTTTAAGTACATATTGAGTATAAGTGAAACTATATTGGTTGATTAAGTATTTATGATTTTTAGGAAAATTAAAATTGTCAATAATTATTCATAAAAAATATCAATAAATAGGAATAAATGGAAAAAAAAAGGATCCATCAACTGATAAAACTATTGCCAAATGTTACAGAGTGACAACGACGGTTTAAAACCGTCGTCAGTTTTAGAAAAGGTGATTTAGCGACGGTTACTGTCGACGCTTGTGTGAAGCATCACTAGTTATATTCCTGACGGTAACTTTAACAACGGTTGATGAAACCGTCGTTATAATTTTAGCTAGAGCCAAATAAAACCGTCACTAAAAATAAATTTTTTTGTAGTGTTTAATATATAGCATATTATTCAAATAGGATTTTTAACATTTTATATTTTTAAATATCATACGAAGTAAAATAATTAATAGTTTAGTGATTTTAGCATCTATTGTGGCTAATAATCCAATTTTATGTTTTTGAAAGTTGTCTATATATTGCTATCTTTTTTATTGAAAAAGAAAGAGAAAATTGTTGTCCTGGATGTTATTTACTTAAAAGATTACATAGTTAATTTTTCAGAAACCTAATATATCAAGTATTAATAAATTTTTAAAACCTCGAAAGCTCTATTTTATAACTATTAGCATTCTCTTTGGCAGAGTCAGCAGATTTGCAATAAGAGATTAGATTCCAACGATCATGAAGGATCATGAAGGTTAGATAGGGAATTATCAAGTAACAACTTGCGAGTCAAAAAAGAGTCAGTTTCAATCCATAATTGGTTACACTCGAGATTACTAGCAACTTTAATTCCATTAGATATTACCCATAATTCTGCTTTGAGGGCAGTACCAAATCAACAGACCCGGAGAAACCTGTAACCCAATTTCCAAGATGATTTCAAATTATGCCACCAATAGCAAAGGGTTCGGGATTACCAGAGCAAGTACCATCAGTGTTAAATTTCCACCACCCATCCAAAGGAGGTAATTTCCATTTAACATTTAGACTGTAAATACTAAAGGGAGGGGTGGAGCCATTAGTAGCATCAATAAGGTAAAATTCTACCGCTGCAGTAATACTCTTTTTTGCAATAAAGGAAGGTGAAGGGGGTTTTTGAATTTAAAATATACTCATTTCTAGCCAACCAGATTTGCCAGAGTCTAAATAAACAAAGAATTATGAGGAATGCTTAAAAAATCCAGATTAGAGTCCAGACAATTATTTTAATCTAGTTTTCAAAACTCACAGAATTATGAAAAATCATTTTGCACTTACAGAAGGGACAAGAGTCATTAATATTGATTTTCCTTTAAGTAAATTTTAGGAAGATCATTATTAACACAGAGCTAAAGGAAGAATTTTAACATACATGACAAGTAGAGCTCCAAATCCACTTGACATAATTATAAACCGAAGGGTAAGGCCGCAAATTAGATATAAGGTCGAAAATACCCACACTTTAATTTTTAATTATAAAGTCTAATAGTTAACTGTTAACACCAATGTTTTTAAAACCGGACCGGTCATTGAACCGGTCGAGGGTACCGGTTCACGGTTCAATGGTCGAACCGTGGTTGAACCGTGGTCGAATCGGTGGCATTTAAAATATATATTTTTAATAATATACTAAAATATATCATAAAAAATTATATATTTCATAATTATATGTTTCCATCTCGATCTAAACATGATAAGAAATAGAACAAGTTGCAAATTACCACAATATCATATTAAACTCTTCAAATAAGTTCAAGGATCAACATATTTAAGTCTCAAATCTTATCACAAACCCAACAATAAATACTGAAATAGAACAATCCTTACAACTACAAGTCACAACAAATTTTCAATAAATATTAAATCATAAACAACACAAATTTTTAAAAAAAAATGAACAACCGGTCGAACCGTCTAAACCACCGGTTCTGACCGGTTTGGACCGGTTCTTGACCGGTTTTATATCTGACCGGTTCATTGGTTATTCCGGACCGGACTGGCTGGCGGTTACCGGTTTTCCGGTCCGACCGGCCGGTCCGGTCCGGTTTTCAAAACAATGGTTAACACAGTCTATTTTCACTATTTCTCCTCTAATACAAAACCATGAGAGAGGATCTCATGTGCTACCGTAGAAGAAATAAGATGGTGGGGTCCCACTCTCTCTTTCCATTATCGTTAGGATCTATTCATGGGAGTGGATTTTCTGTCATTGTTTTACTTTGTCATTAATTTAAAATAATAATTTTAATAGTTTTTTTACAATAAAAAATTTAGGTGCTTCAAAATATATTTAAGATAAATAAATTTTGAAGTTCAATTTAGACAAATTTCTCTAAAATAAGAAATAGATACAAATAAAAATGTGATCTCTAATCCATTCGTGGTTGGTTCTGATTAATGTAGGTTATTCAATTTTTTTTATTTATATATCTCTCATACTTTTAAAAAAAAATAAATTTAAAACAATTAAAATTTTTAATATATTAAAATGTAATATTTTAGATTAATAACAGAAAAACCAATGACAGAGAATTTATTTTCTCTCCGTTCACAAACCATACATAGTAGCAGGCACAACTTTTTTGTCTTTGTTCATAAGCCTTGTATAATGTATATTGTCTCTATAAAACCCACTAGCTAAACACACTTAAACACAACAAAACGAAATGAAACCTTTCCTTCATCCTTTCCTAACCACATTTCTTCTCACACTTCAATCCTCAACTTCTCATGCATCCCCACAATATTCCCCATATTCACTATTATATTCCTCATTTCTCCAATGCCTTACAAATCACACTCACAACTCCACAATCCACATCTCCCACACACTCTACACCCAATCCAACGCTTCCTACACACCCATCCTCCAATCCTACATCCGCAAAACTCGTTTCAACACTTCCTCTATTCCAAAACCCTCACTCATACTCACTACTCTCCAATCCTCCGTGATTTGCGCCAAAAACCTCAACCTCCAACTCAAGATCCGAAGCGAAGGCCACGACTACGAAGGCATCTCCTAATAAACCATCGTCTCCACCACCAATACTAACCGACCCTTCATCGCACTACAAGAAAATGTTGATTTAGCTACGAAAAATTTCTGTAGCTAATCCCTAGCTAATTAGTCAGGGATAAAAAATTCTTAGCTAATTTGTTAAAAACGTTTGGCACAAAAAGGCGAGAAAATTTTACTATGGAATAGTTACGGAATAGCTACAAAATTTTCTGTAGCTAAGAAAATTCCGGAGCTATGGAAGTTTTGGTAGCTAAATGTACTCAATAAAAAAATTTGAGTTAGCTACGGATTAGCTACCGCATACATCCGTAGCAAAGTAAAATCTAAAAATATAAATGGATAGTAGCTACGGATTTTCTCCGTAGCAAAAGTTTCTCCAATTTTAGCTACGGATTTGCTACAGTTTTTTTCCGTAGCAAAATTTTCTCCAATTTTATCTACGGGTTTTTTCTGTAGCAAAAGTTTCTCCAATTTTAGGTATGGATTTGCTTTGTAATTTTTTCGTTGCAAAAATTTCTCCAATTTTAGCTACGGATTTTTTCCGTAGCAAAATTTTACCATTTATTATATGTATATATATATATATATATATATATAGATATAATGTTATACAATAATAAATCAAAAAGTGATAAATGGCCTAGTGGTTGGTGTAAATGTTACCATTCATGATGTTCCTTCTTCGAATCCTCTTAACACCATTTTTCAAAAATATAAAGTGGTCTTGAAGAGGTCGCCAACGGCGGTTTCCGGAGGAGGACGGCGGCATCGACGACCTGTGGCCGGTGGAAATCCGTATTTTTGGGTCTAGAAGGATTACTCTATCATCATAGGGTTTACACTTTTTGGAGTAGGCCCATTAGGATTAGTGAGATTTATAATCACAAAAGTGTATTTAGGTAGAAATAGGACAACACACGATTCACACCATCACATTTTCATCTTCTTCTCTCTTGGAAAACCTAGTGTTCTTCATCTTCCTTGAGGAGGCTGAGCTGAAGGTCATGGCTAAGGAGGAAGGTTCTACATTCAAGGATTTTCTTCTTCTTTTGTTTTGACTTCATGCTTTGTTTGTTGTGGATGATGCTTGTAGCTAAACTTTTCATCTAGTCAAGGAGTAGTTTTTCATTTAAAGTCTATCAAGTGTGTGAGATGTATCTTGGTTTGAATCTTCTTCTTTCTCTTTTACAATATTTCCTTGTTTCATATTTTACTGTTGATTTTCATTAAGTGGATGAATGACAGGACCCATTGTTTATTTTGCTTGATGATTTTCTTGCCAATCGGCTCTATCGGATAAGTAATAGTTCAATGAGTTGATAAAAGTGGTGATTAATGTAGGGAAATTAGTTCTTATGTTTTCTTATATTAAGGATTTTGGATTCGAAATATTAGGCTACACGCTTGTGGGTTTTAATATTTTCATTGATTATATCTCTTATAACTTAATGCTATCAATTAATTGCATTCTAGACGCTTGCTCGGGATGGTTAGTTGGTTAGGATGGGATTATAGAGCTCTTCACTAAATTAGAAGAGGCTTTGGTAGATGGTGGTTATTAAATATCATGATCAATGTGTTGTAAAGAGAATGAAAATATCCATCGATGAACACCTTGAGAAGATATTGAATCGAAAATACTCATTGGCTAGGCTTATTTCCCGTGAACTTTATTCTAATAAATTTGGGTTTGTTCTTGAATTTTGAATTTAGTGTTTACTTTGATTTTTTTTCATTTCGCATATTGGTAACTTTTGTTTAGTTTATGTTCTAAAAAATTTCAAAACCCCCTTTTTTATTTTTCGTTTCTTTTTCCATGTGTCTTGGTTATTTGAAAGCATTCAAAATCACAATTTTTGTGGGTTTGACCCTCTTTGCTCTATACTTGAGTTTTACATTGTTAAAAGTAGGAAATATTAATTTGTTGTTTATGACACGCAACACCGTGGTTCAATCCGGCGTGACGCTAGGGGAGTTTTATTATGGGATTTGGGAAAAGAGTAAGGTCCATGGATTCCCTTCTGGGTTGTGTCCCACTGTGGGTGTGGGAGGACATTTTAGTGGTGGAGGGTATAGGAAGATGATTAGGAAATATGGGCTTTCTATTGATCATATAATCGAAGCTGAAATGGTTGATTCTAATTGTAGGATTTTGAAGAGGGAATCCATGGGGGAAGATCTTTTTGGGCTATACGAGGAGGAGGAGGAGCGAGTTTGGCGTCATATTGTCGTATACAGTTATGTTAGTTTCTGTACCAGAAAATGTCACCCTTTTTTATGTCCAAAAAATGCATTATTTCAACAAAATATTGTCATATTGTCGTATACAGTTTTGACCGTTGTAAAAACAGCGACGATTTCAACCGTCGTTAAACCAACAACGGTTTACTGTGCAAAATTTGACAACGGTTTACTGTGCAAAATTTGACAACGGTTTACTGTGCAAAATTTGACAACGGTTTAAACTGTCGCTAGATCACTTTTTTTTAAACATTTATTTCAATTTTTATTGATACTTTTAATTTCCTTAATTAAAACATATTCATAAATCATAATCATCAATTCAACACTCAAGTATTAGTAATCAAAAGTTCTACAATATTACAATTTATTTGATAGAAAGTTCTACAATATAACAATAATAAAAACAAAATTGTTCAAGACCATAGAATGCTGCAAGCTAATTTAGCCTCATTAGTTGATGCCAAGGCTAATTGAAGTCTGCAGTTTCCCACTATTGTGTCAAGTTGAAATTTAATATGCTAATTGCCACATTATTGTTGGTTGGTATGTATTTCATGTGCTTCTGCACATAGCAAACAAATTGAGAATCAAAACTTAACACAACTTAACAAGAAACAATTATTACAATATAAATTATAGAATAGCTAATTAATGTCTAAGAAAATTACTTGGTAACAAGAGCAAAAATATTTTGCTACCATACCTCAAGCAATAAAAACAAAATGGTTACCTATTAAAAGCCTTAGTCTACCAAAGAACAAATTCCAAATTAAAACTTATTCAACAATAAAAACACACCATCAAATTATAATGGTTTATCTAATAAACTAACCTCATTGTTTTTTCTCTTTCTCATTTGTTTCTTTGATTTTTCTACCTTGGTATCTAGTACATTCTAAAATAGAAAGAAATTTCAATTTGCATTGGAAAAAGATTAAGTAAATAATAATCCACAATGACAAATTGACAAAGATAAAGACATTAATTAACTACATTGACAAATTGAAGAAACTAATGTATTTACCAGGGGAGAACACAATGTAAAAAAAATCATGGGATAAGCTAACTATGAACAAAATATATGTTATTTATGCACTTATCTTACTGGAAAATTAATGAGAGTCCCTAGACCCCAATATTTCAGAGCAGCAAGGTCACAGGCTCTAGCTGCAGCCTCTTCATCATCATATGCCCTTGTACAAATAATTTCATTAAAGAAAAGTATCATAAATGAATGACGATGCAGCAACTTCAAGAGGGAAAAATAAATAAATGAATAACGAGGAAGGAAGCATGATGTTACTAACTTACCCAAGTAAACTGGCATATGGATCAAACACGAATGAATTGTGGTCCAGCCAATTTTCATGCAAAAATAAATAGTAATGATCAGAATCAGATGACGTAAGTAATTGTAGGACTATATCTATATGAGTGTGAACTTTGATTAATTTCGTACAGAGAAATAAGATTTGTGAAAATTCCGTATTATTTCCATTCAGCTTGATGAAATATATAAGTTAGGTAGCTAATGGAATGCACTAGATGTATGACGTATACCCAAGGACACCTGGCTAACAAACTAATTCTAGAAATTCCTATTATGTACAAGTATCTACAGCTCATGCCAGCTCATACTAACAAACTAAATCTGCCTAAAATAAATAACAATTACACCTCAGCTTAAATAATACTAATACATTTTCTACACTCTCTTCTCAAGGTGGAAGTTGGTGATAAACCAAACCCAACTTGGAAGTCATTGTAGCAAACTGTGGTCGAGCCAATGACTTGGTGAACACGTCTGCAAGCTGTGACTGTGAAGAAACATGTTGTGGCTAAATAAACCATCTTTGCACTTCTCCCTCACAACATGGCAATCAATTTCAATATGTTTTGTTCTTTTATGATTAACTGGGTTAGCTACTATGTTTAGTGCAAATTTGTTGTCATGCCATAAAGTGATAGGCTTGGAAATCTGGATGCCAAAATCACGCAAAATATAGGATATCCACTGCAACTCACATACTATGTTAGCCATACTTCTATATTCAGCTTCACATGAAGACCTTGAAACAGTACTTTGTTTCTTGGTCTTCCATGAAATCAAATTTTCACCTAGAAATATACATTACCCAGTTATAGACCTCATAGTTTGAGGACATGAGGCCCAGTCACTATCACAGTAACTTTCGAGATACAAATCTGAATTGGACTTATAAAGAATACCCATAGATATTGTTCCTTTTAGATATTTCACCACCTATAGTGCAGCCTCCATGTGTGTTTCACTAGGGTCACCCACATAATGACTTAACTGTTGAACATTGAAAGTGATGACAGGACTAGTAATTAAGATTGAGATATAGCAGCCTACCAATAGTTTGCGATACTGTTATGCATCCTCCAAAGGCTTTGAATCTGCCTGAAATTTGAAATTCTTAGGCATGGGTATTGGACAAGCTGCTGCCTCTGTCATATGTGTATCTTCTAGTATATATGAGATATACTTTTTTTGACATAAGAAAGTTCCCATAACTCCTTTGGCTATCTCAACCCCTTGGAAGTATTTTGCATACCCTAGGTCTTTGATGGTGAATGGTGAATGTTGAATCGAGAAAGGCTTTCACCTGTAAAATCTCAGCTTCATTAGGTCCAATCAAAAGAACATCATCAACATATACTATTAAGGTAATAAAACCTTCACTAGACCCTTTTGTAAAAATAAAGTTATCACTAGAAGACTGTATAAATCCATAATTTATTATTTGGGCAGTGAATTCTGAGTTCCACTCCCTTGAAGCCTGTTTGAAACCATATAGTGATCGTTTCAGCTTGCGCACTTCATTCCCTTTAGCTTTAATGTAACCTTCGGGTGGTAAAAGATAAACCTCTTCTTTTAGATATCCATGCAAAAAAAGCATTATTTATATCTAATTGGTGTATAGGCCATCCCTTGCAAGTTGCTATAGAAATAAACATCTTGACAGTTACCAATTTTGCTACTGGAGAGAAGCTCTCCATGAAATCTATTCCTGCCACTTGATTGTAGCCTTTTGCTACCAATCTTGCCTTGTATCTATCTACTGTCCCATAATCCCATCAAGCTTCATTTTTACTTTGTAAACCCATTTTGTATTATGTATTAATACCAAGTCCCACATTGCTTAGTTTGTGTGAGGAGCTTATATAAATAGGTGTGAGTTATATAGGTTTCAACACACATAAGAATACTAGCCTATAACTATTGGGTGTATTGGGTTTTGGGTATTTTTATGTATTGAGGAAGGTTTGTAATTTTTCCGTTCAAAAATTACAAGTAGTAAAGTTTGTCCTAGTGGGGGTCGTGGTAGTAGGTCTTGAGGCACCGAACCACGTTAAATTTTTGTGTGTTCTTCTTTCTCTTTTATTTATATTTTTGTGCGGGGCCCAACAAGTGGTATCAGAGCTTTGGTTCTGGCCTAGGGAGGAAGAAGGGAGAAAGAGCAAGAGGAAGGAGTCTTCATCATCCAGTCAGCAATTTGGAGAGAGGTTGGTTCTGGCTTATTTTCTCATTTTTTTTCAAGTCAGATTTTCTTTTGAATTTGGGCTGTTTGTGGTGTTGGTTGGTTGGCTGTGTGAGTGGAAGTATTTAGCCAAGAGTTGGGTTAAATACAATGAACACCCTGAAGTTTGAAGTTTCGTTGTTTGATGGGAGAACGGATTTTACACTGTGGCAATGCACGATTCAAGATTATTTGGTCCAACAGGGTCTTGACTTAACATTGCAGGATGAGAAACCGAGTGAAATGAAAGAGTTAGATTGGAGTACAATTCAGAAAAAGACTGTTAGTACAATTCGATTGGCACTAGCCCCACAGATAAAAGTGACTGTACTGAAGGAGACATCACCGAAGAAGTTGTGGGACACGTTGGAGAGCAAATTTGTGTCGAAGACATTGACTAATCGATTGATGATGAAGATGGATTTGTACTCATTGAAGATGGAAAAGGGAGGTAATGTGACTCATCACATTAACAAATTTAATGAGATGGTATCTAGACTGTTGAATGCAGGGGAGACTATTAAGGATGAAGAGCAAGCGCTGCTTCTCTTGGCTTCACTGTCAAAATCCTTCAAGCCTCTAGTCCAGTCAATGCTAGCAGGAAAGAGCACACTGAAACTAGATGAAGTGATGAGTACCTTGAAGGAGAGTCAGAGGATGATGGGTGGTGAAGAGTCTTTCAGGAACAGTCATATACTAGCAGTGGATAGTGACAAGAAGAAGAAGGGTGATCAACTTGGAAGAAATTCTCGATCGAGAGACATGAGCACTGTTGAGTGCCATTACTGTGGACAGTTGGGTCACATGCAAATGAGATGTCCAGACTTCAGGGAGGACTTGCAGAGTATGAAGGAGAAGAGGGGTAGATCAAAGGGAGCTTCTTCTACTAATGTGGTTTCTTATGAAGATGAGCTAATCTGAGGATGTTAGAGAATTCTGCAGCAAGGGAGGATCGCTGTAGAAACTGAGTAAGTAAAAAAAAATAGGAGAGTTAGGTTTTTTTTAGAGAGAAATAATGTAGGACTTTGTATTAAGGGAGGATTTTTTATGTATTAATATCAAGTCCTACATTGCTTAGTTTGTGTGAGGAGTGGGTGAGGAGCTTATATAAATAGGTGTGAGTTATATAGGTTTCAACACACATAAGAATACTAGCCTATAACTATTGGGTGTATTGGGTTTTGGGTATTTTTATGTATTGAGGAGGGTTTGTAATTTTTTCCGTTCAAAAATTACAAGTAGTAAAGTTTGTCCCAGTGGGGGTCGTGGTAATAGGTCTTGAGGCACCGAACCACGTTAAATTTTTTGTGTGTTCTTCTTTCTTTTTTATTTATATTTTTGTGCGGGGCCCAACATTTTGATCCTATGGGCTTCTTCCCTTTTGGTAACTCTATAATCTCCCATGTTCCATTTTCTTCCAAAGCCTCCAATTCCTTTTGCATAGCATCCACCCATTCCTCCTGCTTAACTGCCTGTCTATAAGAACATGGCTCCTGTAAGTAATTTAGAAACATTAACCATAAATGCAACATAAGATTTAGAAAAAACAGGTTGATATGGTGAATGGCAAGTGAAGTTGCATTGGTAATCATTTAGCCAAGCAGGTGGTCTTTTAGAACTTGTACTGACTCTGTGAGTAGTTAATGGTAAGTCTGTTTGGTGTGTATTTTCTGTGGAATCAAATAGAGGGCTAGTGGTAGATGAAGAAGGTGTATCAGTACTATTAGATGGATTAAAATCTGGGTCATGGTCTAATATAGTGTTATGTTCTGATGTGGGAGGTATTGTTTCTGTGTTTTGGATAGGGACAGTATCTGAATCTGATGTAGTAAAGGTTTTAGGTGTATGTGGATAATCCGAATCATCAATTGGAGTAGGAGTAGGAAAGTTCAATGGTGTAGGAGATTTATCTTTATAAGGAAAAATTGACTCATAAAAAGTATATATCCCTGCTAGCTAAAAAGTAAACAATTTTGGAGAAAATGGGCCTATTCCAAATATGGGAAAGTTGTCGAGGATTTTATTAGTAGAAAGTATTCTCAACTATATATAGCATGGTGCATGGATTTGGAAGAGTTGGAAGAGTGTTGTCAAATCGTAATTAAATTACTTAGGTTGCATGGTTATATATGTTATCAAGCTCAAAACCAAATTGCTAATTAGAATTTAAAAAAATCAAATGTATAAATATGTGAAAGCTATTCATAAAATCTTTTTAAAATTTTCTAAACCTTCCAGAAAATGAATTTTACTTTGAATAGCTCATACAAGTATTTCTATGGAAATTTTAAATTTTAAATCTTTTTAACAATTCTTTTTAGATGTCTGCTTTGTAAATGATAAACTTGGAATTCTACCCATAAACAATTAGCTAAGTGGGATCGATCCAAATCAATGATAAGGAGCCACCCAATTGATAAAGCCTGCTGATTTATTTTATATGATTTTATATTTCTATTTCTATTTTATAAATAAATAAATACAAAAAATAATATATGATTACAGGATGTGGGAGGAAAAAGATAAAAAGTACATAGATGGGTAGTTAAAAATATGGAAAATAAATAATTTTATATTTTTTAGTTTATTGCTTTATTATTTTTTTATAAGTTATTACTTTATTATTTAATAATAGTTATTATTATTTTATATTATATTTTAAGAAAAAAATACATATATCCCCTCCAACTATCACTTAGTTGCAAAGATCCTCTACACTATCAATTGTGTCAAATTCTTCCTTGCACTTTCATACACTTAAAATTAATACCAATTTTTCACCATCCATTTAAAAGCGTTAAAATGTAACTATCAGACAATTATAAAATGTGGCAAATAATTAAGTTATAGAATTTAGCAAATATCTCTATACTTTCACATACTCAAATTTAACTCTAATATTATATTTATAAATTTTACTTAGATTTGTTCATTTTTCCAAAAAATTCAATTTCTTTATGACATTTAACTATGTTTGCATAGAGGTATGTGCTAAATTCTATAACTTAGGGGTATTTGTCACATTATATAATTTAGGGTGTAATTGTCATGTTTTATAATTTAGGGGAGATAGTTGCAATTATCTCATATAGTCACATTTTAACGTTGTTAAACGGATGATGAGAAATTGGTGTTAATTTTAACTATGTGATAATACAAGGGGGTATTTGCCACAATTGATAGTGCAGAAAGTTTTTACAACTAAGTGATATAATTGAGGGGGTATATGCATTTCTCCATATTTTAAAGATGTGGGAGAGAGAGAGTAAATATTATAGGTAGTTATTAAAAAGTAAAGAAGTAAATAACTTCTCATTATTTAGTTTTCTTAATTTTTTTTTTTGATAAAATAGCATGCACAATCACGTTCATGTCAAACCTCTAGTATCTGTATATATATTATGCGTCATAAGCCAATGTGAGTTGGTACAACTAGTCAAGGATCCGGAAGAAAACTCTTATTTTACTCATGGACGAGGGTTCGAATCTCCCTAAAGCCATCCAAAATCTCCACTTGGTGAGCATTCCACCCCAGAGTGATCCCTCAACACTTAAGGGCTAGTTGAGAAGCTACGATTGGATAAAACAACTTGCGATTTACGCCTGTATATATCTTTTGAGTTAGGCCTCCGTTAGTCTCCCCAACATGCTATTAGATCATGTTATTCCATGGGTAAATGAGTTTATCCACGAAATTACCCACGGACACGGTTCGTGGTTAAAACTGGTGTGGGTAAAAAATCACCCACAGAAACCCCACGGACCCATCCGTTGGGAAAAATAGCCATAGAATTTTAATTTTAGCCACGGATCCAATCCGTGGAAAATTTCATAGATTCGACCGGTCGCCATCCGGCCACCGGCCGCCTACCGTCGACAACCTCCATAGACCACATTATATTTTTGAAAAATGGTCCGTAGAGGATTCAAAGAGAGGACATCATGCATGGTAATATTTAGAATTACAACTAGGCCATTTATCACTTGTTATTTTAATAATATAAAACATTATATATATATATATATATATATATATCTAAATTTAAAATAATAAACACTTACCTGCAGATTCTAAATCCGTGGCTAATTTACTACTTACCTACGAATTGTAAATCCGTGGCTAATTCCAAGAAATTGTCCACGAAAATTAATCCGTATCTAATTGACAAATTACCCACAGATCCGTGGCTAATTTTATGAAATTACCCACGAACTTCAATCCGTGGCTAAATCAGTTGCTAATTTTGCAGAAAAAATTTTATTTTTTTTCTTGTTTTTCCAAAGATTGCCCACAGAATATATTCCGTGGATAAATTCATATTTTGTTATAGTAAACGTTTTGGATTAATAATAATGGTGAGTACAAGCTAAGTATAGAGAAGATTACACCAAGAATTTATAGAGTTTTATATCAAAATTATGATCCTATGTTTTCTCTCTCAGGCCCCATGCACTGATGATAAAAGTTTAGTATTATATGAGTGTTAATAAGAATATTTTCTTTACCTATGACTATGGGTGGCAAAGTGGGTGAGTTGGGTTAAATTTAACTCAGGTCATAAATTGGTCAAATTTTAAATGAGTTATAATGGATCATGCGTCATAATTCATTAATTATGGGTTAAACCCACCAACCCATTAATTTTTTGTTATTTTATTTGATTTATTTTAATTTATTTGGCCTGTCAATCGTTTTACTTTATGTTTAAAGTCCAATACTGATACAATTCTCCACCAGACATAAGAAACAATAAAAATCAAATCTTACAACTACTTGTTAACAATGACGAATTTCTCTTGGAAATATAACTCCAATATAATTAGGATAAAAACATGCTTTCAAAAAATCAGACAATACTGGAGCTGCCTTCCCAAGGGTTGTGGCTGTTTAGCCTTTTCTTGTTTCTCTGTCTGAAGCACCAAAAAAAAAATCAGACAATATCTTTTTGGATTTTGCTTAAGGAAACATTTAATGAGTTGAGATAGGTGAATAAATACCTAATCACAATTTGTATTAAATGTGTTTTTTAATTTTTTTTAAGGACATAAATATCCTTAACTTATTTTTTAATAAATATTTATAATTACATCTCCATTTCTCTCTCTATTTTATTATAGTTATTATTTATTATTTTTATTCATCTTTAGTATTCTTATTATTCTTTATTTATATTATTTTATTTTATAATGATAAATTAAAAATAAAAGACATTACGTACATGCCAAAAAAATATTATCAATTAATAATTACTGTTGTTATCCTAAATGTTTTCTTTTTTTGCGGCCAAAAAAATGTTTTCATTTTTTTAAATTACGTAATAAATTTTTTGTATGTAATATAAATGGTATAATTATTATGTGATTTCAAATTTTGGGATATATACATCAAATGAAACATGCATAAAAAATATTCAATTTACCATTAATATAATTATCCTGAATTTATTCTTTTTTCAAACAAATAATAAGTTTTTTTCTGTATGTAACGTCTTTTTATTTTCAATTTATTATTAATGTAATGATAAATTGAAAATAAAAATTAGAGTAATAAATATGAATAATAAAAAAAAATAATAGCTATAATAAATGAGAGAGAAATGAAGATGTAAATAAGTTAAGAACATTTATATCTTTAAAAAAAATGGAAAAACACATTTAATACAAATTCAAATTTTTAAGTACTTTTTTACTATCTCACCTCATTAAATGTTTCCTTAACGAGTGCCCAAAGGGCAATAGTTAGCAAACCCTACTTTTTTCATGTAATCAAAATTTAACTTCAATCAAACATACTTCATTCTCTTTAAAACTTTTAACCAAGTCCTAAAAATATATATAATCTGAATTACCCATTTAAATCCGATTAAACTTGACAAACAATATGTTACCGTCAGTTAAACAAAAAGAAAAAAAATTACTGTGTTTTTTTCTAAAAAGCAATCAAATCTCATATTTTAAATTTTAAGATTATTATTTGAAAATTTGTAATTTTAAATATAATATAATCAATCGAAATGTATATTATAATTATTTGTATTTAATTTATTATTTAAATCCGGCCAATCAAACTCGATATAATCTGCAGGGAAAAAACTCGATATAATCTGATAATATCATGATAGGTTAATTAGTTTGATTTCAAAAAACCTAATCCAAATTTTGACTCTCCTTAGAACTTAGAGGTACCCGAAAAATTACATATTTGGATTTGTTAAATTTAATCTATATAAAATGCATTAAATTGGTTATTGAGTTAATGATGAGTTTTGCCCAACCCGACCCATTTTTTATGGATACATTTTTAATCTGACTCACACGACTCATTTATTAATTGAGTTGGGTTGAATTAGTGAGTTTCGGTCAAAATTACCATCCCTACTCAAAGCTTGATCTCACACGATATTTGCTGAGTTACAAACTGAATGTTTTTCACAATACTTTTTTCATCTGTTTTATTAGAATTTTACAGTACCTGCATATACACTTTATAAGTGCCCTGTTTAAAATGGTGTAAAAATTCCTTTGTTGATACTTTATTATTGTTCAAAGGAATTATTGGCTTTGGTAATAAGCAATTTGGTAGCATTTGGCTCTGTTTTTGTCATTTTTTATTTTTTATCTTTAAAAGGAAATCATCTAAATATTATGGTTTAAAAATTAGTATTAATGTTTTTTCGACGGCCCTTTATGTTGAAAATATAATTTTATTGGGTATTTTTGACGCTTTTAATGATGGATAATAAATTATGACCGTCATTTTTATTGGCCATCAATATTTGTATTTTAATTTTGACAAGATATTTTCGACGGTCAATAAATGTTGAAATTATTTGAATATTTTTATTGACGGTCAGAGCTTGTTGGTAATACCTTTTTTAACAACACTTTTGTCGACGCTTTATGATAGCTAAATGGCTGTCGATAAAACAAATATCGACCGTTAGAGTCACTTTTTTCGATGCTATTGGACGTGGAAAATGACTATATTTCTTGTAGTGATATTAAGCATGATTAGTATATTTATTCAATTATTTGTATAAAGATTATATTGATTTAAAGAATTTATTTTAGTATGTCTTATGCTGCATGTCACTTTTATGTCTGCTAAAGAAAAATATGAAAGTTAAATTCTTAAGGGCCTGTTTGTGCATGCTTATGAAAACTGCTGATTTTTAAATGACTTTTTTTTAAATGGAGTTTCTTTAAAAGTGCTGTGAAGGAGTAACAGTTTGTGTTTGGCAAATTGAGTTGAGAAGTACTTTTATCAGTAGTTCAAAAACAATTTGTGTTAAATAAGTGCTTTTAACTATAAAATTACCAAGAAGGGCATATATAGATTATGATGTTGTTAATGCTGTTAAATAGATAAATGGCTATCAATATTTAATTTTTTTATTATTAAATAAATAAAAATAAAATCTTAATTTATTTATTAATATATTAAAATTTTAATTAAATAATTATTAATTTTAATTAAAGTAATTTTGTTTTTTTAGGGATGTAATTTTGTTATCTATGATTAATTTTGTATTAATTAATATCTATTAATATTATTAAAATAAAAAATAATCATGAAAAATTGCATCCCTAATACAAAGAACATCACAATAAAAAACATCAATGTATTCAAAGACTTTATAAATTAGCATGTCTCAAAATTAGGTTTAAAATAAGAAAGGATATAATGAGACATATGAAATTTTATTAAGGGTATTTCTGTCCTAAATTATTTAAATTTCAGCTTCTGCTACTAGCTAGAAAAAGAAGCTCCAATTTCTAGCTTCTGCTTAAAGCTAAAAAAGTGCATTCTGCTACTATTAAGAATCACTTATTTTATGAAATAAGCATGCACAAACATGACACTTTTTTTAAAAATAAGTGATTATTAAAAAAATAAGTGCTTCTTTTCTAAAAATAAGCATGCACAAACAGGCTCTAAGTTGGTAGAATTTTTTTAGTATATATATAGATATAGATATTAATGATTGAGATCACTATTGATTTCATTCTAAATTTTTAAATTTTTAAATTTTTTAATTTATAATGACTTAGTTTCATCATAAATCCTAATATTATTCACTACATTAACGAAACTGGCATACATAACAAATTAACAATTTATTTAGAATTCTTGTTGACATAACAAAAACATTAATTTTTTTTTTTTTTTTTTTTTGTAAAGAGATAACAAACATTATTAGAACTAAATTAACATCATCAATTATATAATTGAAGACATAAATGACCAAACATATAAGTTTAAAAACAAAAATCGAGGTTTTGGATTAAGGTTTTATTTTTATTAGTTGATAAAACATTTATTTGTCTTGAAATGCATAAAAAGAATAATTTTCAATACTAAAAATTGAATAACTTCTTCAACCAAAATAAAAATTGAAGTATTAGTTAACAAAACTCTAAACTTGATTGTGATTATGAATTTTAAGGACAAAAAGGCATTTTGACATCATTTTTAACGTAGATTTTCAACTGTCCAAATTCATATTATCTCGATTAACCACAGTCATCACGGTGTCTAACCCATCAAACAACTATAGCTAAATTTTTGCTACGATTAACTAATTGAAACAGCGTTATGGACATCAGGGGAATTCGACTCTAATTTCACCATTCCATTCCCTACTTCATATTTGTTGGAAAAGTAGGAATACTCTGTTCATTCCTGAAGAAGTTTTGAGGATCAACTTCACTCTTAACCTTCACCAACCTATAGAAGTTATCATTGAAGTACTTAAACCCATAAACCTCCCCTTCTTCATAGCTATTATTACCATGATGATTAACACCAATATCAAGGTCCCTATAATTCAAGAAAGCACACCTGGGATTCTTCGTCACAAATGGTGTCATGTAACTATACAACCTTCTAATCCCACTCGTATAATTCCTCTCTGCTTCTTCCCCACCTTCCTCCCAATTCACACTGTACTGTACTTTAAACAATTTCCCTGCACGATGAGGAAACGGCGTCGCATCGGACGGGATCTCGTTCAAAACCCCACCATATGGGTTAAACACAAGCCCTGTCTTCCCTACTTCCATCATCTTCTTCCATATCCAATCCAACCCGGATTTGGAAATTGGGGTTTCAACGTAATCCGACTTCCTCTTCAAAAAATTTGCTGAGTCAATTTTTCTATCAAGCAGTGAAATGGGCTTTGACCCATTTGGGAAGCTGGCCCAAAACATAGTGGACTCGATCCAGCCCATTACTCTGCAATTTTGCTTCTTCAAACCCAGAAGAGGGAACTCGTTGTCTAGAATTTTCACGAGCTCTTCGGATTCTCCGAGGAACATGCCCAAAATTGAAGCTCTTATTGTGGTAATTGATCTCTTACGTTCTTCTTTGGTAATCACAGGTTGTAATTGTAGCCTCATGAACAATCTGTTATCCGTGTGAGGTGCAACTTCTTGCCATTGGAAAACAAGGTCGGTGAGATTATTATTAGTGAGATTCGTGACATTATTTTGTTGAAATAATGTGTTTTTTTGTACACGAAAAACGGTGACGTTTTCTGGTACAGAAACTAACTTAACTGTATACGACAATATGACCCCAAAACTCGCTCCTCCTCCTCCTCGTATAGCCCAAAAAAGATCTTCCCCCATGGATTCCCTTGTCAAAATCCTACCATTAGAATCAACCATTTCGGCATCGATTATGTGATCAATAGAAAGCCCATATTTCCTAATCATATTCCCATACCCTCCGCCACTAAAATGTCCTCCCACACCCACAGTGGGACACACCCCAGAAGGGAATCCATGGACCTTACTCTTTTCCCAAATCCCATAATAAAACTCCCCGAGCGTCGCGCCGGATTGAACCACGGCAACCTCGTTTTCGACATCGACAACGACGTTCCGGAGGTTGAACATGTCCAGGACAACGAAGGGTCGGTCAATACCGGCGGCGGTGTAGGAGATGCCTTCGTAGTCGTGGCCTCCGCTTCGGATTCTGAGCCGGAGGTCGAGGCTTTTCGCACAAATCACGGAGGATTGGACGTGGGAAGGTTCGAAAGGAGTGAGTATGAGTGAGGGTTTCGGTGTCGAGGAAGTGTTGAAGCGAGCGTTGCGGATGTAGGATTGGAGGATGGGTGCGTAGGAAGCGTTGGATTGGGTGTAGAGTGTGTGGGAGATGGGGATTGTGGAGTTGTGAGTGTGGTTTGTAAGGCATTGGAGGAACGAGGAATATAGTGGTGAATGTGGGGAATTTTGTGGGGATGCATGAGAAGTTGAGGATTGAAGTGTGAGAAGAAGAAATGTGATTAGGAAAGAAATGAAGGGTTTCATTTCGTTTATTGTTGTATTTTACTGTGTTGTAGTGGGTTTTATAGAGACAATAATATACATTGTAAAAGGTTTATGAACAAAGACAAAGAAGTTGTGTGTGCCGGCTGCTATGTATGGTTTTGTATAAATTTTGTAAAAGATTAAATTGTTAATTAATTTAATTATTTGTTAATATCAATGACTAATAGTTATGCTCAGGCTGAGAATAAATGTCTAATAGTTATACAACAGAGGCTTTTAAGGTTTAAAAAGTTTATTAATATATTATATATTTGGTTTGTGAAAATAAGTAAAAAAATCCACAACCACGACTTAAAAAGAATAGCAATATATATTGACAATTTTTAAAAACTTAAAAACTGAATTATTGGCCACATTAGATACTAAAATCAATAAATTATTAATTGTTTAACTTTGTATGATATTTTAAAATATAAAATGTTAAGAACCATATATGAATAATATGTTATTAAATTATAATTCAAAGGTTAAATATTATTAAAGAGACAGAAGCGGGTCGAAATCGAGGCTCAATGTGGGTGTAAAAGTTTTGATTGTCTGCTTCCATATCCAAAGGCCTAGTTGTTGACGATAAATACGATACTATTGAGCATTGATTGTAATTTTTTTTTCTCATTTTTTTATTGCAAGTAATTTTGTTTGAATTAGCATAAGTCCCACAATGAAAGTAAAGTTCTCCTAGTAGAGATTTTTTCATACACAAATTTCGAATTCAAAATTTTGTTGAAAGGGAACGAAATATCTACCACTCCAACCGATCATTTGTTGGTTATTGAGTGTAGTTTTGACAGTGAATGAGGAATCTTCATTGAATTAGTTTGCTGTTTGCAGGTTTGGCGCTTATCAATTAATTGGGAATTGGATCATGTAAAATGGGAGTAGATGTTCAGTGGTACGGTAATACTGAACTTCAGTAAATTTCTCCAATTAATTGGTCCCTAATCCATTCAAGGTGGGTCCTAATTAATGTAAGTTTTTATTAATATTAACAAATAGCACCATATGATTGGAGGGATGCACTGAAGTTCAGTGATACGGTAGTACTGAACCTTTATCTGTAAAATGGATTAGGGTTCATGTAACACCCACTCCTAGTTAACTTTTAGAGATGTTTGTTGATTATGATTTGACAAAAGTATGTTTGATACTCTCAACATTTAAGGTCAGTGTACTATTAATTATGCTTCAATGTTTGATGTCATATAAGCAAAATCGTTAATTATTTAATGACGCTATTAAAAAGGGTAACATTAATAGAAAAATAAAATTTTAGGGTTTGTTTGGGAATTAAGAGGGGAGGGAAGGAGAGTGATTAGAAGAGAAGGGAGGAGAGGGGAATGGAAGGTTAAACTTCCATATGTCCTCCCCTTGTTTGGGTGTTGATACCTCCTCCAAAATACTCTAATTTGGAGTATCTTGAATTTGTGAAGGGGAAGGATAATGGAGGGTTAAGGATTGATCTTCCATTATCTTCCCCTCCAATTTTCATCTTTCCAAACAAAGAGAAGATATCTTAATAGTTTCCCTTTTCCTCCCCTTCTCCTCCTTAATCCCCAATCCAAATATAACCTTAAGATACAATTGACAGAAAAAAAAACATTGATAACATAATTGATAGTAAACTTAAATGTTGGGATAGTTAACTTTTGCCTTATGATTTAAATTAGATGTTGGTGTTTGGCAAGAAATGTTGCATTGGTTTGAATATAACTAGTTTTTATTAAAATTGGACTAAGTAGTTCAAGGAGGTAAGAGAGGGACTAAAGTCAAAAGAAAAAAAAAATTAAAAAAAAACTTAAATAAAATTCCTTAAAGTTAATTAGGAATAATTACAATTTTTCATAAAAAAAAAAAGAATAATTACAATTTGGCCTAGGGGTAGAAATGGAAATTTAGCCAAAAGAAGTTACTGTAGCCAACCAAATTTTGAAGCTTACCGCTAGTATTCCAACGACAAAATTGTAATTTCTCAAATAGGCTGGAAGACTTCATACGGAACTACGAATGCCTCAAAACATGTATAAACTAACCACACCTAGTGGTTATTTAAGTTAAGTGAGAATTGGGGCAAGAGTTGTATAGAAATAGAGATGAAATGATTAATGCAGAGGTATTAAGAGTCCGTTTGGATAAGCTTGTGAAAAAAAAAATTGTTTACCAAATTTTTAAAAAAATATCTTTTAGTTAAAGGACTTCTATTTTATATTTGAATATTATAATATAAAAATACTTTTAAATTATAAAATTTATTTGGATACAAAATAACAAAAGTACTATCAAATTGACCAAAAAGGATATGATACATGAAAGTCTTCATAACATAATGCTTTAAAAAGTTATTGTAACGTATCTATAAATAAGGGTAGAGGAATGGGCAAAACCCTAGCATACAACCAAAACTCTAGCATGCGCTTAATTTCTCACAAAACTACAATCAAATGCTCAATAGAAGGCTTCTGGCCAGCAGAGGCGTAGAGTTTTGATAGCAATAATAATAATATATAGAGAGAGGAAACCGTGTAGAGGTTAGGCGCCAATTATCTTCATTTTTGCGCGGTAGAGGAATTGAGCGTAAAGTTTTGAGAGCAATAGTAATAATTATGTCACTTTATAATTTCATTGAGGATAAAATAGTCAATAAAATTTAAAGTAAATAGTTTTTACAAGTGCTTTAAGTTGAAACTCCATTCTTCAACTTCTTAAAAAAACATATTTTAACTTTTTTTTAAACTTCTATTTTTTCTAAAAAATTTACCCCCACCAAATTTTATGTTTATAAAAGATTTTTTAATTTAAAAAATCTTTTTTAGATAAAAAAATATACCCAAACGGGCTCTATCCAAAAAAAAAGTATACAAAAAGAAGACTGAGCAATTTTAAGCCCCAAGACTAATCAAATACTATAAAAAAAAAAAAAAACCAAATTTGTAGCATAATAACAATCATAATTCCAAGATTATCCCTTAATTCCTCTATCATCATCTCCGGCCGCCACAAGGATCAAAAGGAAAACTCATAATTCTTTCAACACAAATTTTTCAAATGCACGCACAACCTCTTCCTTAGTTTCATATAAAACTTGTGCATCCTTCTAGAACTTGTTGCCAAGTACTTGATTAGAAACTGTAAAGAGTACTATACTACTATGTACAATTTATTATTTCTATTTTGGCTGTTATTCTGATCAGTTAGTCATTTGTCTTTGTATTGCTGATGTGTCAATCATAAGGGTTGTATTGTAAAAATTGTGTCATTAGCATGCGGTGCGTTTTACTGCTTCTGTGTATTTAGTTCTTTAGAGTGCACCGTTTAGGCTTAGTTAGGTTTGGGGGATGACACATTAATGTTTTTTTGTGCATGGGAGAGTTAGAATTTTGAAAAAGAGATGTGCAATTTTTTGAAAACTCGGGAAAATATAGGGTATGTTGTTTACGCAGAAAGGGAAAGGGAAAGGAAATGAGAATGGGTTTATTGTGTTTGGTAGTAAAAATTTGGAATGAAAATGTATTAAAATTACTACTTTACTACATTTTGATTTTTTTTTTTCAAAATTCTGACAAGAAATAAAAACCCCACCCACTTTTTACTCTCCTTTCCATCACCTATCTGAACTACCGAACGGACCCATAGGCTTGGTCGTTTGTGTTGGAAGAACTAGAGGAGAGAGTGGATATTGTGCATTAAGCCATTAAGGTGTGTCAGGGGAAACGTCATAAGGGTAAAAAAGGAAGGATAAATTAGAGATTTCAAATTTGAAAAAATTTAAAAAATTTTGTTTTGGCGGTATGGGAACCACCTTGGCAACGCCGTCATTGACAGCGGAAGTACTAAAGCCCTGGGGTGGTGTTGTGGTGAAGGTTGAGGAAAAGGAAAGGAGCTTTTGGGGAAAAAGGTGGCGAGTAAGAATGGTACCACGCCAGCTCCTCCACCAATCATTCAATCTGGGTCAACAATGGTCGTCAGACAAGCAGTGTGTCCACCTACGGACTATCCCCGACCTACTATCCTAAACTATCCACCGGGCTCCTAGCTGCATATGCCGTGGGCAAGCGCCTATAACCCGTATGCTCCCTATGGGACATCCGCAGTCTACCCAAGTCAATACCAATGGTCCGGATTCGACTTCCAAGGGAAAGGACGACATCCCTTCACTTAGCAAGTTATGAATGAGCACGTCCCCATGGGCTTCAAAATGCCCTTCCACATAGAGGCCTATGGAGGAGAGACAGATCCACGGGGACCACCTCAATACTTTTAACTCAGGCATGTCGATACTCGGCATGACGGACAGACAGCAATGCCGAGTTTTCTCGTTCACTCTGAAAGAAGCAGCAATAAGATGGTTCTCACTGCTACCCACGAACTCAATCCACAGTTTCGAGCAGCTAGCTCAGAAACTCCTTACTCAGTTCGCTAGTAGCAAAGAGTACCAGAAAAATGAAGATTCCTTCATTGGTTTTCACCAAGAAGAAAGAGAGACACAAAAAGCCTTCCTGGCAAGATTCACAAAACTCTTACTCCAAGTCAGGGGCCTCCAAGACGCAGTCACCATCTTTGTTATCAAACAAGGTCTCAGGTGTTCGCAGTTTTACGGTGCACTCAACAGATTTCCACTATCCACTCTACAAGAGCTTATGGATAGGGCAGAGTGGTTCATCCAGGAGGAGAATGTCCAAATAGCAAAAGACAAGATCCAGAAGTTCCTAGTAAGTAGAACTGACCTAGAGCAGTCGAGAAAGAAGAAAGAAAAAAGGATTACTGAGAACCAAAATCAGAAGGAGAAGAGTAGTAGGAAGCGCTCGCCATCGAGACCTCGTTCAACCCCTAGAGGACGATTCACCAGTTACACGCCCCTTAGCAAGTCCCACGTTTGAGTCCTAGAGGAAATCTACCACTCCAACATGTTCAGTTTCCCTCCCCAGATGAAGAGAAAGAAAACTGAAAAACCTGTAGACAAGTATAAATATTGCCAGTTCCACAAGGACTATGGGCATGAGACCAATGATTGTATACATCTTAAAGATCATATCGAGAACTTAATACGAAAATGGCACCTGGGAAGGTTGATAACTTCATAAAATGGAGTTATTTAGGCATTCATTACAAGAAAATTTAATCGCTTTAACTGTCATTAAGTCACATTTTGGCAAAGTTCTGTAGGAATTGCGATATTTAATTGTTTAGTGGTGTATTTACATGGTTTTGTTGAGTTTTGGTGTAGTTTAAGAGATTTTGATTATGCTTTGATGGTTGTCCGATTGTCATTGATACATTGTTCTTGTTTCTAGGCTTAAAATGTGTAAAGCAATGAAGTTGAATGCATTTGGGAGGCCAAGGAAGCATTGGGAAGTGATCGCATTGAGTTTGGCATGTTTTAAGCGAGTTTTGGGCGAAATTGACAAAGCAACGGCGCTATAGTGCCATCCCATGGCGGTATAGTGCCACACCAACAAAAAGGGAGCAGGATAAATTTATTTCGCAGAAGGAACAGAGGAATGGCGCTATACAGCCATGGCAGAAACACAGCGCTATAGCGCCATGTCGGGGGCAGTTTCACGTTTTCTCGCCTATTTAAGCGACGTTTTGAGTTGGGATCGATTATTCTGAGATATATTCATGTTGTAGGTCGAGGACAAAGCTAGGGTTTGAGAGAAAACACAAATTTGGTGGTTGTTTGGTGGATCGGAGCAAAGGAAGAGTGGATTCAAGCTTCATATTTGATTTCTTCTTCTTCTTCTTCTTCTTCTTATCTTTTCTCTGATTTATCTCATGTATTTTCTAAAATTTGTGTTGTATCAATGATTATGCTAGGTTAGATCTTTTCTATCCAAGGGTTATGGTTCCCTAAGACAAATTCTATGTTTGTTGGATGAATTTTACAGTTGAATTAATGCAATCGTTGTTTATTTAGTTTTGTGCTTAAACCCTAATTGCTTGATCACCTCTTAGGGTAATTTGGAGGATTTAGGTGACCTTGAAAGAGGCGCTTAGGTTTAGTTCGGAAACTAAATAGCGTTAGATCTAGGTTAATTACTCGTATAGTTATTAAATTTGCTCAGAGGATAGACATATACCCGAGAGCCTAACGGAGTTATATTAGCTTCCTTGAATGAATGCTGCTCTTTATTATGATTTTCTGCATAGACATATGGGAAGACGAATATTGAGTTAGAGATTGTATAGGATTGACAGACCTTGCAACGAATATAGGACTAAGACTAACATCGAAGTGTTGAATTAATTGTTAAAAGAAACCCAACAACATAGATAAAGTACTAGGATATACCATAACCTTAGGAGCTCTTTAACATTGAATACACTCTTAATCACTTGTTTTATTTCATTTATTTACTTGCTTCAATCACTCAAAACCCCCCTTTTGGTTACTTTATACTCTTTTTTATTAAAGTCTTGATTAATTGAAAAGTACTACAAATCACTCAATTCCTGTGGGTTCGACCGTACTTGCTCTATATACAAATTTGGGTTTGGCTGAATGTAGGAAATAAATTCTTATATTAATTTGATTGCGCTCGGAATGCATCAAATTTTGGCGTCGTTGATGAGGATTGGTTTTTAAATTGATTTTTGTTCCTTTTTATGAAAAGGACTTCTGTGAAAAAGGGTTTTTTTTTTCTGAAATTGAAAAGACAGCAAGAGAATTGAAAAAAAAAACTAAAGTTGAAAACGCAAGCATTAGAAGCCTTAACTCTTGCTAGAGATTTAGATATTTTTGCTAACTTATCTGCAATTTTTACTGTAGGTGGGCCATCTCTTGATAATATGGCCACCGTATCTCTTCAAGCTAAACTCAATCAACTCACTGATGTTGTCTCTAAATTGCATCTGGGTCCAATTCATCAAGCTCAAGCCTGGCCAGCAAGGGAAATGAGTTAGGCACGTTCTTTTTGCGTTTGAGCTTTTCAAGCCTAACCTGGAATCATTTTATCCTTAGCACCATATTTTGAGCTTCATAGAAAATCTATGATGAATTTTTAAAAGGCTAAAATGCACATACACCCCCTGAGTTTTGGGGTAGGGGCACATACACCCCCTGAGTTTTAAAATGTTGCACATAGACCCCCTGAGTTTTCACTTTGGGGCAGAGACACCCCTTCTGTTAGTGTTCCGTGAAAATTAGGGGTTAAGTGCCACGTCAGCAAACATGTGTGAGGGCACATACACCCCCTGGGTTTTCACTTAGGGGCACATACACCCCCTAAGTTTTCACTTTAGGGGCACATACACCCCCTGAGTTTTCACTTTGGGGCAAAGACACCCCTCACACATGTTTGCTGACGTGGCACTTAACCTCTAATTTTCACGGAATCCTAACAGAAGGGGTGTCTCTGCCCCAAAGTGAAAACTCAGGGGGTCTATGTGCAACATTTTAAAACTCAGGGGGTGTATGTGCCCCTGCCCCAAAACTCAGGGGGTGTATGTACATTTTAGCCTTTTTAAAATAACCTGCATGAGCCTACCTGTCTAGCCCGAAAAACAATGATATACCCTTCAAGAGGTTAGTTGAGCACATGCCAAGCTAAGGGAGTAAGGAAAAGTGCTGAAAAAGCACAATCAAAGATTGTGTGACAAAAGTGAAAGGGTGAAAAAGAAAGAAAGAAAAGAAAAAGAAAAAGAGAGAGAGAAAGGGTGCCAAAAAGGCAACTCTGACATGAAAAGCATAAAAAAAAATAAAAAGAAAAGTAGTGTCAAAAGCTTGTGGAAAAATGGAAAACTCCTTGTGGCAATTTGTGCTATCAATTGGCTAACTCTTGACTTTGGTATATATCATATCTCTTCATTTGTTAGCCCATTGCCTTAGGCCACGTTACAAGCTGAAAAGACCTAATAATCTTTGAATTGTGTGATGCCTACATTAGTAGAGAGAAGGTAGAAAGGTAAGCATATGAAGCACCTAGAGTTGAAATATGATATACATTGACGAGCATGTTGATCTAGACTACTAATTCTCATTTGAGATGATTGCTAGACTATCTTCACACACACACTCCAGAAGTAGGAAAGAAACTTGTGTTATTCATGAATCTTTGCACTGTGTAACATGAACTTATATTTTCTGATTAGCTATGATGTTTAGATGGTGGAAATTCCGAGGATGCAAGTTTAGCTAGTCATAATTATTGTTGAGAACTAAGCATTTGCCTTTCATGAACTCTTGGTTTGATTTTAATTTACTCGAGGACGAGCAAAAGCTTTAGTTTGGGGGTGTTGATAACTCCATTTAATGGAGTTATTTAGGCATTCATTACAGGCAAATTTAATCGCTTTAGCTGTCATTAAGTCACATTTTGCTAGAGTTCTGTAGGAATTGTGATATTTAATTGTTTAGTGGTGTCTTTACATGGTTTTGTTGAGTTTTGGTGTAGTTTAAGAGATTTTGATTATGCTTTGATGGTTTTCCGATTGTCATTGATGCATTGTTCTTGTTTTCAGGCTTAAAATGTGTAAAGCAATGAAGTTTAATGTATTTGGGAGGCCAAGGAAGCATTGGGAAGTGATCGCATCAAGTTTGGCATGTTGGAATCGAGTTTTAGGCAAAATTGACAAAGGAATGGCGCTATAGCGCCACACCAGCAAAAAGGGAGCCGAATAAATGAATTTCGTAGAAGGAACAAAGGAATAGCGCTATAA
>JAAIUW010000226.1:0-44530 GCA_014851425.1 Senna tora | reverse complement strand
CACGTCTCTCAACCCCCATTCCAGATTTCAATTTCATTCCCACTAGGTAATTTTCTAGTATTTTTAATTTCTATTTTAATTTTAATTTTAATTTTAATTTTAATTTTTTATTTTATTTCTCATTTTTTATTTAGTTGCCTATTTAATATTAATTTAAAATTTAATTTCCTTTTTATTTTCATTTTCTAAATTTTTGGTCTTATTTAATTATTAATCTGATTTTTTCTTAAAATTAGTTACTATTTTAGTATGTGTAGCATTAGTGTTAGTTGATAAATAATTTAATCTTGATCTTTCCTTAGTTTTCGTTATTTTGTTATCTAGCATTTTAGGTTGTAATTAGCTGTTTTCTTCCATATTATTTAGATATAATAAATATGTAGTATAATTAGAGCCTAGACTTAGTTGATAATCAATCTAGTCTTTGTTTTGTTTCCAATCAACCATTTTACTGTTTTGACTAGGTTAGTAGGTTGTGAATAGCATTTAGATATAATTAGAACTCTTTTTCACTTTTCTTTAGTTGTTTTTAATCTAGGGTAGTTGTTTCTTTAGTCTTGTAAAGTCAATCTGGACTCAATGGACCCTCAAGATTACCCTTCAACTTAGCACTCACACCTTGTTCTACTTAATTTAGTTTTCCTTTTATTCTAGTGGTTTTAATTTTATTCCTTTAGTATACTTAGTTTTCCCTTTTCTTTAATTAGTTTTAATTTGTTTTAGTGTGGGCGTCTATGTTGGTTAGCGTAGTCTTGGTGGCTTCTATGTTGGCTGATTCCTTTTAAATTGGTTGTGTTTTTCTTGTTTTTATTTGTTTGTATTGATTAGCAAGCATGTCCGGCGAAGAGATGACTTTTGAAGAAATACAAGATGAGGTTGAAAATAGATCCCTACATCAAGAATTTCATTTTCCTGAGATGGAAGGGAATGCGTTCTTTGATCAATTAGTAGCCGCCAACCTAACATCTCTCAATCGGGTACAAGTAGCTCATAATGAACAGTTCGTGCAGCATTTCTACGTTAATGCCAAGCTCAAGCCTAACATTAACAACCCGACCTACCGCGGTACGAAGGTTACCACCTTCACATTGGCCGGCATTCGGCAATTTTTTGGGCTGCTTGTTGTGCAGAATTGTGCCTACAAGAGTCAACAGAAAGCTTTTAACAGTGGTGATGCCCATTTTCTGCATGAAGAAATAAGAGAGATGCTCATTCAGGATAATTCAGATTGGGATGCTAAGTATGGAGGATCTCAGATCTATTTGCAACGCTCTTCCATGTGCCCGACTGCTAGAGCATGGTTGCTTTTTATATGTCACAACATTCTTCCTTCCAGCCATGGGTAGTGACATACCCTCTCACCAAGCACACCTTATTTACTTATTTATGAAGAATGAGAAAGTTGATGTGGCCGGGTTGATTTTTGACTCGCTCAAGAAGGCTTCAATGAAGGGAGTGAAGGGACAAATTCTGTTATTTCCACATCTCATATCTCAAATGTACAGAGAGCCGGTGTTCTGCAGCTTGATTCTGACTTAGAGTTCGATCCTGCCAACACCAGGGATTACAGCCGATTGGGATTTGGAAGACCTCCAGTGATTAGACCTCCCGCGCCAGCCAGAAATGTCAGGTGGCGCCGTGATGAAGCCTCTACGAGTCAGACCCCTCAGCAATCTTCAGAGCCAATGCTGTAGACCTCTGACCAGAAGCTAGACTTCCTGATCTCTGAGCAGCGTGCCCTTAGGGATGAAGTCGACACTCTTCGGGATGACATCCACAATTTGCAAGCCAGCTTAACATCCTTTCAGGTCGAGGTTCGAGACAATTTTAGAGAGCTGCGGGAGGGCCGTGATTGAGCTCGGATCTGAGCCAACTGCTTGCTAGTCTTATCTGTTTTTTTATTTCTTTTGTGTTTAGTTTGATTGTTCTTTACTTTTTCTTCTTACATATGGATTCTATTTTTGCTGGTTATTGCTTTTGCTGTTGAGCTACTGATGGCTCATTTAACTTCTGAAACATTATAATCTCATGCATTCTTAGCAATTTAGCTGTTTAGCTTACTTTGGTTGCCCTTCTTCTCTTTTTGCAATTGATTGATTGATTATCTGCTTGTGGATCCCCGTGTTTGCGGATCTTTGTCCTCTCTTCCTGCATTGAGGATAATGCTTGCTGCAAGTGTGGGGTAGACGTATGTGAAGAATGATTGCCTTTTGAATTGCTGAATGGACAGGTTACCTTGTGATTATAGCAAATGTTGACATTAGATTTATATTCCTATTTAGTGATTGTGTTTTTTACTCCTTGTGGATTTAGTTTTTCAGCTTCTATTATTGTGGATTTGAATATAAATGTAAATGCACAGGTTTTAAGTCCTTGTTTGTGAATATTATCAACTGAGTAGATACAATTTTCATTTTTGTTGTAGACTTTTAGGATTAATGATGTTAATCAGGAATTCCATAATCACTTTTTGATATCTACTCAAATGTTTAAAAAATATTTTTTGGGAACCACACTTAACTATTGCGCCTGTTTTAGCATTTTAGAAAATGTTTTCAAGTTGTGTGTCAGGAGCCAGCAGAATGCACAATCATTTCAAGAATAAGAAAGAATTTTTCAAGAGATTGGTGATCTCTAATTCTCAACTTAGGAAAGTCACTTATGTGAGTAATTAATTAGGCATGAATTGATCGATGTGAGAGTAGGCTAGCCTTGTTGGAAGATTTTGAGCCAAACACTACTGTTTTTCTTGCATATACTTGTGTGTTGTCTGCTTACATGTTCACCTTCTAGAACTTGATTGAAATCTTGTTGAATCTTGACATGTGTTAGTTAAATAAAAATGATTGAGGCATTTGTTTCACTCACCTATATCCCATACACAAGCCACTTCTTTTGCTACCCATAGTCACCCCCCTTTGAGCTTTAATTCTTGCTTTTCTAGACATTTTGCACTATGACTTTTAATTAAATGTTTGACTTTAGGTTTCTTAGTTTCTGACCACTCATCTTCCTGGGTTGAAATTGTCTAATTGATCCAATCAAGCAAAAAGCTTGAAAAGAAAGAATAAATAAATAAATAAATGAATTATACATTTATTTATTTAGACAAAAAAAGAAGAAAAAAAAGGGAAATACAAAAGAAAGAAAAGCATTAAAAAAATGAATGATGATGACTAAAAGAAAAGCAATAAGGATCTTAGGCAAATTTTTTGGTGGTTGGAAGATGATTGTTTGGTTAGACTCTTTTGGAACCCAAGTAATCATTTAATTGGGAGTCAATTCAAAATGTTTAGTTTTGCATAATTTCCTTCTTTGTAAACACTTTTCACCATGACCATGCATCCATTATTACAAGCCATTAGGACCTCATGATTTTTTGAGCTAACGCATCTTAGTGGAGATCTAGATCTATCTCAAGCCTATGGTAAAGTGATAAGTAAGTAAGATTAGAGAGAAAATATCCAACCTTAGTGATTAGAGCGAAACACTTGAGTCATCGGTCATTTGCATGTTCTAGTTGATTGCTATGCATAGTTGTTTTGCCTTTGTTGCATGAACCAAGAACATCGTTTCTTGCTTAGTTGCTTTGAATCTTGATTTGGTTGGATATTTTGTTGCTTCCTACATACCCCTTGACTGCATTTTTTGACTGATTGCTTTCCTGAGGAGTGCAAAGGTCTAAGTGTGGGGGAGTTGATAATACCAATATTTACCCTTGTATCTTTTGGCATTTGACAAGCTTTTGTTGAGTTTAAAGAGTGATTATGCATGAATTAATGTTATTCAAGGGCACTTAAGGACCTAAATCACAATCTTGCTAATTCCATGTTTTTATTGAATAAATTGTGATAATTCTCTAGTTTTATTAACTTGAGAGCCTCACAATTGTTTTGGTTGATTTGTAGGTCAACTAGCTTGAGGAATAGCAAGGATTCAAGTGCTAGAGGTCGAGAAAGAAGCTGGAAAGCGAAGCCGGTACAAGATCTGAATCTTAGTGGCATTTTTGGGCCTGTTCTACTGTTCCACCTGCTGCCAGCGGGTAGCCTTGCAAGCTGCCAGCGGGTGGATTTCAATTTCAGATGCAAAACGCCTGTTTTAAGTAATCCACCCGCTGCCGGCGGGTAGACCAGTATTGCACGATTTTCTCGCGATTTTAAGAGCTGAAACAGATTGTGGGCCCACTTCCTCAGCATTTTATCACAAGGGGAGCATCCTAAGTTGGATTGGAAGGAATATGCTAAAGTTTTAGAAGCATTTAACCTAATTTGGAAAGGAACCCACTAATTCTACCACACATTGATCACTCAAGATCACATCCTCTCAAGTCTCTCTACATTTCCAGCCACACTCACCATTTTCTCTTCATCTTCTCCACTCTCCACACCCATTCAGACCAAATTCCAGCAACCTCCATCATCATCCATGGCTAAGCAAGGGTTGGAGGAGCTTGGTAAAGCAATTCTCCGTCCATGAGTGGCTAAATTTCTTGTGCTTTGGAGGAGGATGATTAGGGCTTGAGTTATAGCATCCAATAGGGAGTTTTTCTTGTTTTCCTTCTACTTCCCTTTATGGATTCATTTTTATCTTGTTGATATTGATGAGTTTGTATTGATTGTGGTTCCTTGGTTGTTGAACTTATCTAGGTTGTAGTTGGATATTAGGAATTTATATAGACTTGTGATTTGTATTTTGATTCTCCTATTGTGGGTTTTGATTACAATGGATTTGGTTGAATCTTATTGTAATTTTTGATTCATTGTGGAAGCCACTCTAATGACAATGGTAATTGTTGAGTTGAATTCTAGTCTATGTTAAATTCTCCATTTGCTTCATTGATGGTATTTGATTAGGCTTGTTAATTGTCCGGTTGATTAATTGCATTCTCTAATTAAATTACTAGGTTTAGTGGTCACTAAACTACTTTAAGAAATGGCCTTTCATTGATTAACTCCACACTTTTTGATAGCAAGGATAGACCAAAGCATTCTCCAACAAAGCATATTCATCTCATCTCATTCACCTCAATTTACTTTAGCTTTTAAAATATTGAAAATCCCAAAAAGTGTCAGTTCTAGTTTATTTAGTTGCATTTAATTCCATTTAGTTTCATTGCCCACCAAGTGTTTGTTAAATTTGCCTTAAAGACATCCCTTTTTGTGTTAATTGTGCATATTTGTCCATAGAGTCCTTAGGCTCTGCGAGAGAGAATCGACCTAGGTTGTGCAACTAGATGCACTTTCTAGTATTAATTTGATTGGTCCCGGCCTCGCGACAAGGCCGCGTCCATCACAAACCCTAAACCATAAACCCTAAATCCAAAACCCCAAACTCTAAACCCTAAACCCTAGACCAAAAACCCTAAACCCTGAATAGTAAACCCTAAATCCTAAACCGAAAAACCTAAATCCTAAACCCCAAACCCTAAACCTTAAACCCTATATTCCAAATCCCAAACCCTAAACACTAATCCCTAAACCCTAAACCCTAAATCCCAAACCCTAAGCCCCAAAGCCTAAACCAAAAACCCCAAACCCTAAATCATAAATCCTAAACCCTATACCATAACCCAAAATCATAAACACTAAACCCTAAACCCTAGACCTTAAACAATAAACTCAAAACCCTAAACTCTAAATCCCAAACCTTAAATATTAAACCGCAAATCCAAAACCCTAAATCACAAACCATAAACACTAAACCATGAACCCTAAACCCTAAAACATAAACCCTAAACCATAAACCCCAAACCCTAAACCCTAAATCTTAAACACTAAACCCCAAACCCTTAACCCTAAACACAAAACCCTAACCCTAAATCCTTAATCCTAAACACTAAACCTTAAACCTTGAACTCTAATCCCCAAACACTAGACCTTAAACCCCAAACCCCAAAACCCTAAACCCTAAACCACAATACACAAACCCTTAACCCTAACTCTAAACCATAAATCGCCAACCCCAAACCCTGAAACCTAAAACCCTAAACCCTAAACCCCAAACCCTAAACCCTAAATCCAACACCCTAAACACTAAACCTTAAACCCTAAACCCAAAACCTAAAACCCTAAATCCCAAACACTAAACCCTAAACCAAAAACCATAAACCCTTAACCATAAACCCAAAACTCTAAAGTCTAAACCCTTAACCCTAAACCATAAAGCCTAAACTCGAAACTATAAACTGTAAGCCTTAAACACTAAACCCTAAACCCTAAAGCCTAAACGCCAAACTCCAAACCCTAAACCCTAAACCATAAATCTTAAACCCAATCCCTAAACCCTACACCCAAAACCCTAATCCCTTAATTTAAAACTACAAAAATTAAATCCTAAACCCTAAACTTTAAATCAAAAACCAAAAACCTTCAACCATAAACCCTAAATCTCAAACCCTAAAGCCTAAACCATAAATCCAAAACCCTAATCCCTAAACACTAAACCCTATACCATAAACTCGAAACTATAAATTGTAAACCCTAAACCCCAAACCCCAATCGTTAAACCCTAAACCCTAAACTGTATATGCCATAGCCTAAACGTAAACCTTAAACCCTATACCCCAAACCCTAAACCATAAACCCTAAACACTAAACCCTAAAGCATATAGCTTAAACACAAAACCCTAAACCCAAATCCAAAACTCTAAACCCTAAACCCTTACCACTAAACCCTAAACCTTAAACCAAAAACCCTAATCCAAAAATCCAAACTGTAAATCCTAACCCCAAACACTAAACCCTAAGCCTGAAATGCTAAATCCCAAACCCTAAACCCTAAACCCTAAACATTAAACACTAAAGCCTAAGCCCTAGACACTAAACGCCAAACCCTAAACCATAAACCCAAAACCTAAAACACTAAAAAGAAAACTCTAAACCCTAACCCCAAAACCCTTAACCCCAAACTGTAAACCCAAAACCCAAAACCCCAAACCCTAAATGCTAAACCCTAAACCCTAAACCCCAAACCCAAAACCCTAACCCCTAAATCCAAAACTGTAAATCGTAAACCCTAGACCCCAATCCCTAATCCCAAAACCCTATACCCTAAACCCTAAACCCTAAACCCTAAACCTACGCCCTAAATCTGAAACCCCAAACTCTAAACCCTAAACCCTATACCCTAAAAACTAAACCCTAAACACTAAACCTAAAATCGAAAATCCTACACCTGAAAACCAAAACCCTAAACCCTAAATGCTGAATCTCAAATCCAAAACCCTAAACCCAAAACTATAAACCCAAAACCCAAAACCCAGAACCCTAAACCCTAAATCCCAAACCCTAAACCCCAAACCCCAAACCCTAAACACTAAACCCTAAATCCTAAATCCTAAACCCTAGATACAAACCCAAAACCCTAAACACTAATCACTAAACCTTAAACCATAAACTCAAAACCCTAAACCCCAAATCCCAAACCCTAAACCTTAATCCACAAACCCAAAACCCTAAGCCCTAAACACTAAACCAAAATCCCAAAACAATAAACCCAAAACCATAAACCCAAAACCCTAAACCCTAATTGTTAAACTTTAAACCCAAAACCTAAACCCTAAATCCTAAGTCCCAAACCCTAAACCCTAAGCCCTAAATCCTAAACACTAATCTAAAAACCCAAAACCCTAAGCCCTAATCCCTAAACCCAAAACCATAAACCCAAAACCCTAAAACCTGAACCCTAAACCTTAAACTTCAAACCTAAAACATAGAACCGTAAATCCTAAACACTAAACCCTAAAACCTAAACACCAAACCCAAAACCTTAGACCCTAAACCCTAAAGACGAATCGTAAACCGAAAACCCAAAATCTAAATCCTTAAACCATAAGCACCAAACCCGAAACCTTAAACCCAGGACTCCAATCCCTAAACCCTAAACCATAAACCACAAAACCATAAACCACAAAACCATAAACCTTAAGCCCTAAATTCGAAATAGTAAACAGTAAATTGTAAACCCCAAACACTAATACCAAAACCCTAAACCCCAAACTCTAAACCCTAAATTCTAAACCTTAAATCTTAAACCTAAATCATAAACCGTAAACCGAAAACCCTAATCCCTAAATTTAATACCCTAAACCATAAACCTTGGACACTAAACCCTAAAGCCTAAAGCTGAAACCCTAAACCCAGAACTGTAATCCCTAAATCCCAAACTGTCAACACTAAAGCCTAAACCAATAACTCGAAATGATAAATTGTAAACAATAAATCCCAAACATAAACCCTAAACCCCACACCCCAATTGCTAAACCCTAAACCCTAAGCCGTAATGCCAAATCCTAAACGTAAAACCTAAACCCTATAACCTAAACCCTAAACCCTAAGCATTAAGTATAAAACCCTAAACACTAAAGCCGAAAGCCTAAAACCTAAACCCCAAACCCTAAACCCTAAACCCTAAACCCTAAACCATAAAACCCAAACCCCAAATAATAAACCCTTTACACTAAACCCTAAACCCTAAACCCAAAACCCTAAACACTAAACACTAAATCATAAACCCTAAAACAAAAAACCTAATCCTAAACTCTAAATCCTGAACCCAAAGCCCTAAATCATAACCCAACACCCTAAACCCTAAACCCCAAACCCTAAGCCCAAAACTATAAACCCTAAACCCTAACCCTAAATCCTAAATCCTAAACCCTATACCCAAAACCCTAAACCCTAAATCCCAAACCCTAAACACTAAACCGTAAACCTTAAACCATAAACTCAAAACCCTAAACCCTAAATCTCAAACCCTAAACCCTAAACCCCAAACCCCAAACCCAAAACCCAAAACCATAAACCCTAAATCCTAAACTTTAAACCGTAAACAAAAAACCCTAAACCCTAAATTCTAAATACTAAACCCAAACCCTAAACCCTAAATCCTAAACCCAAACCCTAAATCCTAAACCTTAGACACCAAAAATCTAAAACCCTTAACCAAAAACACTAAACCCTAAACCGTAAATCCTAAGCCCTAAACCCTGAACTCCAATCCCGAAACCCTAGACCTTAAACCCTAAACCCCAAACCCGAAACCCCAAAACCCTAAACCCTAAACTGGAAATTGTCAACTATAAAACCTAAACCCAAAACCCAAAATCCAAAGCCCTAAACACAAAACCCTAAACCAGAAACCCTAAACACTAAATGCCAAACCCCAAACTCTAAACCGTAAACCCTAAACCATAAACATATACCCTAAACCCTAAATCTAAACCCTAAACCCTAAACCCTAAACCATAATCCCTAAATGTTAAACCCTAAAGACAAAATCCTAAACCCTAAACACCACACCGTTAACCCTAAACCCTATAAACCAAACCCTAAAGCCTAAATCCGAAATCTTAAACCCTAAACCTTAATCCCTGAACTCGAATCCCCAAACCGTAGATCTTAAATCCCAAATCCCAAAACCCTAAACCCTAAACCGCAAACCCTAAACCCTAAACCCCAAACCCCAAACCCCAATACACAAACCCTAATCCCTAAACCCTTAACCCAAAACCCTAAACCATAAATCTCGAACCCGAAACCCTAAAATCTAAAACGCAAAACCCAAATCCTAAAATGCTACACCCTAAATCCTAAACCCTAAACCCAACACCCTAAAACCTAAACCTTAAACCATAAACCCTAAACCCTAAACCATAAACACTAAACCCTAGACTTTAAACCCTAAACCGTAAAACCTAAATCTTAAACCCCAAACCCTAAACCGTTAACCCTAAATCCCAAACTCTAAACACTAAACCATAAACCCAAACGCCAAAACCCAAACCCCAAACCTTAAACTCTAAACCCTAAATCCTAAACCCTAAACATCAAACCCTAAACCCTAAACATTAGATCCTAAACCCTAAACCCTAAATTCAAATCCCCAAACCCTAAACGCGAAATCCTAAACCCCAAACCCTAAACCCTAAACCCCAAAACCTTAACCTAAACCTCTATAGCCTAAACCCCAAACCCCAAACTATAAATACCTAAACCCTAAACCCTAAATCTTAACTCCTAAACCCCACACCCTAAATCCTAAACTCGAAACCCTAATCCCTAAATTTAAAACCCTTAAACCATAACACTAAACCCCTAAACCCTAAAACCTAAACCCAAAACCCTAATCCCTAAATCCCAAACACTAAACACTAAATCTTAAACCATGAACTCGAAACTATAAATCGTAAACCCTAAACCCCAAAACTTAAACCCTAAACGAGAAACTCTTAACCTTAAACCCCAAACCCTAAACGTAAACCCTAAACACTATGCCCTAAACCCTAATCCCAAAACCCAAAACCCTAAACCCTAAATCCCAAACCGTAAACCCTAAATCCTGAACCCCAAACCCTAATCCCAAAATCCCAAACCCTAATCACTAAACCCTAAACCCTAAACCAAATCCATAAACCTTAAATCCCAAAGCCTAAACTGTAAACCGTGAACTGTGAACTCTAAACCATAAGCCCTTACCCCAATCCCAAAGCCTAAACTCAAAACCCCAAACCGTAAATCCTAAACACTAAAGCGTAAACCCCAAAGCCTAAACCCTAAACTCAAAACTATAAATTATAAACACTAAACCACAAACTCTAAACCCAAAACCTATAACCTAAACCCCAAACCCCTGACCCTAAATGCTAAACCCTAAACCCTAAAGCCTAAACAATAAATCAAAAACATCAAACTGAAAACCCTGGACCCTAAACCCTAAATCCTCAACTCCAAACGCTAAACCCTGAACGCTAAATCCCCAATCATAAACACTAAACCCAAAACCTAAAATTGTAAACCCGAAACCCTAAACACTAATCCCTAAAGCCTAAAGCCTAAATCAGAAATCCTAAACCCAAACCCCTAAACATAAATCCCAAACCCTAAACACTAAACCCTAAACCCTAAACCCTAAACCTTGAACCATAAACTCGAAACCATAAAACCTAAAACCCAAACCCTAAACCTCAAACCCCAAACTGTAATCCCTAAACCCTAAACCATAAACCATAAACCCAAATCCCTAAACCCGAAACCCAAAATCCTAATCCTTAAACCCTAACCCCAAACCCAAAACCCAAAACCCTAAACACGAACCGAAAACCCTAAACCCAAAATCTAAAACCCTTAGTTGTAAACCCTAAACACCAAACCCTAAACCCTAAACTCTACACCCTAAATTCTCGACCCTAAACCCCAAACCCTAAACCCTAAATCACAAACCCTAAATCCTAAACCCTAAACCATAAACCAAACACACTAAACCCTAAATCCCAAATCATAAACCCTAGACCTCAAACTTAAAACCCTAAACTTGAAACCCTAAAACCTAAATCACAAACCCTAAATTTAAAACCCCAAACCCGAAACCCTAAACCCCAAATCACAAACTATAAACCCTAAACACTAAACATTAAACCCAAAACCATAAACCATAAACCAAAAATTCTAAACCCTAAACACTAAATCACAAACCCTAAACCCTAAACCCTATACACTCAACCCTAAACCCTAAACCTTAAGCCCTAAACCATAAACCCTAAATCCTAAACCCCAAATGTTATATTCCAAACCGTAAACCCTAGACCCTAAACTCTAAATCCCAAACTGCAAACCTTAAACCCTAAACCCTAAACCATAAATCCCAAACCCTACACACTAAATCCTAAACCCTAAACCTTAATACCGAAAGTATAAACTGTAACCCCTGAACCCGAAACCCTAAACGCAAACCTAAAACCCTAAATCCAAAATCCCAATCTCTAAAGCCTAAACCCAAATCCCAACACTAAACCCTAACCCTAATCCCCATACCTTAAACCATAAACCCTAAATCCCAAAGCCTACACTACACAAATTAATCCCTAAATCCTAAACCCTAAACATGAAACACTAATCCCTATACCCTGAACATAAACCCTAAACCCTATTCCCCAAACCCTAAACACTAAATATAAAACCCTAAACCCTACACACTAGACCCCAAAACCTTAAACTCTAAATCCTAAACCCTAAACCCCAAACACTAAATATAAACTAGTAGACCCCAATCACAGAATATAAAACCCTAAACCCTAAATCCTCAACCTTAAACCCTATACTCTAATTCCTAAACCCTAAACACTAAAACCAAAGACCCTAATCCCTAAACTCTAAACACTGAACCCTAAACCCAAACCCCTAAAACCCTAAACTCTAAATCCTAAACCCCAAACCATAAACCTAAAACGCAAAACCCTAAACGCTAAATCCCAAATGCTAAACACTAAACCCTAAACCCAAAACCATAAACCAAAAACCCTAAACCTCCAAACCCTAAACACCAAACCCTAAACCCAAAACCATAAACCCTAAACCCAAAACCCTATATCCTAAACCCAAAACCCTATATCCTAAACCCAAAACCTTAAACCCTAAATCCCAAACCCTAACCCCTAAACCTTAAACCATCAACTCAAATCCCTAATCCTTAAATACCAAAAACCCAAAACCTAAACCCAAAACCTTAAATCACAAACCCTAAACCCAAAACCCAAAACCGTCAATCCTAAACCCTAAACCCTAAACCTAAACCCTAAACTGTAAACCCTAAACCCATAACAAAAATTCTTAAACCCTAAACCTTAAACTTTAAGCTGTAACCCAAAACCCTAAATACAAAATCACAAACCCTAAACCCTAAACCCTAACCACCAAACACTAAACCCTAAAACACTAAATCCTAAACCCTAAATCCTGAACTCTAATCTCCGAAAACTAGACCTTAAACCCAAAACCCCAAACCCTAAACCCAAATACACTATAACCTAAATCCGAAACCCTAAACCCCAAACCCTAAACCAATAATTGTAAAACTGAGACCCTAAACCTTGAACACCGAAACCAAAACCCTAAACCCTAAATAACAAAGCCCAAACCCTAAACCCTAAACCCTCAACACTGAACCCTAAACCCTAAACCCTAGACACCAACCATAAACCCTAAACCCAAAATCAAAAACCCTAAACCCAGGACTCCAACCCCCAAACCCTAACCCAAAACCCCAAAACCCTGAACTCTAAAATCGAAACTATAAACTGTAAATCGTAAACCCGAAACCCTAATCTCCAAACCCAAAACCCTAAATCCCAAACCCTACACCCTAAACCCGAAACCTTAAACCCCAGACGCTAAACCCAAAACCCAAAACCCTAAACACTATACACTCAACCCCAAACCCTAAACCTTAATCCCTAAACCTAAAACCCTAAACCCTAAATCCTAAATCCTAAACCCCAAACACTAAACACTAAACGTTATATCCCAAACCCTAAACACTAAACCCTAAACCCTAAATCCCAAACCCCAAATCTTAAACCCCAAACCCTAAACCCTAACTCCCAAAACCTAAACCTTGAACCCTAAACCCCAAACACTAAAGCCTAAACAATAAATCTTAAACCCGAAAGTATAAACCCTAAACCCTAAACCCCAAACCCTAAACCTTAAACCCCAATTGCAAATCCTAAATCTCGAATCCCAAAAATAAACCCTAATCCCAATCCTCATACCTTAAACCATAAAAGCCTCAATCCGATAGTCTAAATCCTAAACCTCAAACCCAAAACCCAAAACCGTAAATCCCAAACCCTAAACCCTAAACCATAAACCATAAACCATAACCGCTAAACCGAAAGCCCAAAACTCAACCCCAAATCCCAAACCCTAAACCCTAAATGCAAAACCCTAAATCGAAAAAACAAAAACTCGAAATCTCAAACCCTAAACCTTAAATAGTAGACCTAAAACCCAAAACCCTCATTCCCTGAATCTGAAAAAAAAACTCCAAACCCTAAACCATAAACCATAAACCCAAAACCTAAAATTCTAAACCCTAAACCCTAACGACCAAACCCTAAACAAAAAATCTAAAACCCTAAACCCTTAAGACGAAAGCCTAAACCCTAACTGCCAAACCCAAAACCCTACAACAAGAATAAAAAACGCTAAACCCTTAATCTCCAACCCCAAACCTTAAACCCTTAACCCTAAAACCTAACCCCTAAATCCTAAATCCTAAACCTAAAACCGAAAACCCAAACACAAAACCAAAAAACCAAACGCCTAAACCCTAAACGCTAAGTCCAAATCATTGAACAGTAAACCGTAAACCCTAATTCATAAACCATAAACCTTAAACCTAAAACTCTAAACCCCAAACCGCTAAACCCGAAACTCGAAACTCGAAACTGTAAACTGTAAACCCTTAACACTAAACCCAAAACCCTAAACCCCAACCCTAAACCCTAAACACTAAACCCTAAACCCTAAACCCCAAACCTTAAACCCTAAACCCTAATCCCCAATCGCTAAACCCCAAACCTTAAATCCTAAACCCTAAACACTAAACCCCAAACCCAAAACTCTAAACCCTAAATCTCAAACTCCAAACCCAAAACCCTTAACCCTAAACCCTAACCCCTAAATCCTAAATCTTAAACCCAAAACTCAAATTCGAAAACCCAAACACAAAACCCAAAACCCAAAAGCCTATACCAGAAACTGTAAACTATGAACCCTAAACCCTAAACCCTAAACACAAAACCCAAAACCCTAAATCCTAAATACTAAACCCTAAACCCAACACCCAAGTCCCAAGACCGAAAACCCTAAACCCTAAACCCTAAACCCAAACTCTAAACCATAAATCCTAAATCGTAAACCCTAAACCCTAAAATCTAAATCTTAAACCCTAAACCCAAAACCTTAAATCCCAAACACTAAAGACTAAACCCTGAACCCAAAACCCAAAATCCTAAATCCTAAACCCTAAACACTAAACCCAAACCCGAAGACCCTAAATCCTAAAACCTAAACTCGAAACCCTAAATCCAAAATCCTAAACCCTAAACCCTAAACCCAAGACCCAATTCCCAAAACCCTAAACCCCAAACATTAAACCCAAAACCTAAATCCTAAATCCTAATCCCTAAACCCTAAACCCTAATCCCTAAACCTAAAACCTAAAACCCTAAATCACAAACCCTAACCCCAAAACCCTAAAGCCTAAACCCTAAACCCTAAATACTAAAGCCTAAAGCCTAAACCCAAAACCCAAAACCATGAGGCCAAAACACAAAACCTTAAACGCTAAACCTTAAATCCCAAACCCTAAACACTAAACCCAAACCCAAAATCCTAAATCCTAAATCCTAAACCTTAAACCCTAAACTGAACACCCAAGACCCTAAATCCAAAACCCTCAACCCTAATCCCCAACACCAAAACCCTAAATCCGAAATCCAAAACCCAAAACCCTAAACGCTAAACCCTAAACTCTAAACCTTAAACCATAAACCTAAAACCTAAGACCCTAAATCATTAACCTTAAACCCTAAATCCCAAACCCAAATCCAAAAACCCTAAATGCCAAACCCTAAACCCTAAACCAGAAACAAAAAAGACTAAACCCTAATCCCTAAACCATGAACCCAAAACCATAAACCATAAACCCTAAACCCTAAATCCTAAACCTAAAGCCTAAAGCCTAAACCTTAATTCCCAAACCCTAACCACTAAAGCTTAAACCTCAAACCCCACACCCTAAATAATAAATCTTAAACCTCAAACCCTAAACACGAAACTTTAAATCCTAAATCCTGAACCTTGAACTCTAATTCCTAAACCCTAAACCCTAAACCTTAAACCCTAAACTTGAAATCCTAAACCCTAAACCCTAAACCCTAACCCTAATTTTAAAACCCTGGAAACTAAACCCAAAACCCAAAACCCTAAACCTTATACACTAAGACCTAAATCCCAAACGATAAACCCTAAATCCTAAACACTAATCCCTAAACCCGAAACCAGAATCCCTAAGTCCCAAACCGTCAACCCTAATTCATACACCATAACTCCAAATTTTAAATTATAAACCCTAAACCCAAAACCTTAATCCCTAAACTCCAAACCATAAACCTTAAACCCTAAACCATAAATTCCAAACCATAAACCCTAAACCCTAAACCCCAAATTGTAAACCGTAAATTCCAAACCATAAACCATAAACCTTATACCCTAAACCCTAAATCCCACACCCAAAACCATAAACCCTAAAACCTAAACCCAAAACCATAATCCCTAAATCCCAAATCATAAACACTAAACCCTAAACCATAACTCAAAACTGTAATTTGTAAACCCTAAACCCCAAACCCCAATCGCTAAACCTTAAGCCTGAAATCGTAAACCAAAAACCATAAACGTAAACCCGAAACCCTATACCCTAATCAATAAACCCAAAACCCTATATTCTAAATCCTAGCCCCAAATCCTAAACCCTAAATCCTAAACCCTAAACCCTCAACCAAAACCCTAATCCCAAAATCCAAACCCTAAACCATAATTGCTAAATCCCAAACCCAAAACACTAGGCACTAAACCATAAACCCTAAACCCTAAACCATAAACCCAAAACTCTAAACCCATAATTCCAAACCCTACACCCTTAAACCCTGAAACCTAAACCCAAAACCCCAAATCCTAAATACTAAATCCTAAACCCTAAACCCAAATCCGAAACACTAAAAATTAAACCCTAAACCTTAAACCCTAAATCTTAAATCCTAAACCCTAAATCCTAAACCAAAAAGCTAATCCCAAGATCAAAAACCCTAAACACTAAACCTTAAACCCTAAACCCTATTTGCTAAATCCTAAACCCTAAACAGTAAACACCAAACACTAAACCTTAAACCACAAACCCTAAACCCTAAACCCTAAATCCTAAAACCTAGACCCTAAACCCTAAACCCTAAAGCCAAAACCCTAAACCCTAAATGCTAAATCCTAAACCCTAAACTCCAAACCATAAACCTTAAACCCTAAACGCAAAACCAAAAACTTTAAACCCTAAACTCTAAAACATAAACCCAAAACCTAAAACCCTAAATCCTAAATCGTAAACCCTAAACCTTAATCCCAAAACCCAAGACTCTAAATCCTAAACCCTAAACCCTAAACACTAAATCTTAAACCCCAAAACCCTAAATCCTAAATCCTAAACGGTAAACCCAAAAACCGAAACCCTAAACCTTAAATGTTAAACCATAAACCTAAAACCTAAAACCATAAATCATAAACCCTAAACCCTAAATCCCAATCCCAAAACCCAAGACATTAAATCACAAACCCTAAACCCTTAACCATAAACCATAAACACAAAATCCTAAGCCCTAAACCCTAAACAATAAACACAAAACCCTAAATCCTAAACCCGAAACCCGAAACCCTAAACCATAAAGCCTAAACGCTAAATCCCAAACCCTTAACACTAAACCATAAACCTCAAACCCCAAACACTAAATCCTAAACCCCAAACGCCAAACGCCAAACCCAAAACCCAAAACCCTAAACACGAAACCCTAAACCCTAAATCATAAACCCTAAATGCTGAACTCCAATCCCAAATCCCTAAACCCTAACCCCTAAACCTTAAACCCTAAACCTTTAGTCCTAAACCCCAAACCTTAAACCCTAAACCCAAAACACTAATCCCTAAATTTAATACCCTGAACACCAAAACCCAAAACACTAAACCCTAAACCTTATACCCAAAACACTAAATCCCGAACCCGAAACCATAAACCCTGCACCCAAAATCATTATCCCTAATTCCCAAACTGTAAACACTAAACCTTCAACCATAACTCGAAACTGTAAATTGCAAACCATAACACCCAAACCATAAGCCCTAAACTCCAAACCAGAAACCTCAAACCTTAAACCATAAACCCTAAATTCCAAACCTTAAACCCTAAACCCTAAACCTTAGACCCTAAACTCCAAACCATAAACCCTAAACCTTATACCCTAAACCCTAAATCCCAAGCCATAAACCTTAAACCCTAATCCCTAAACCCAAAACCCTGATCCCTAAATCCCAAACCGTAAACACTAAACCCTAAAACATAACTCGAAATTGTAAATTGTAAACCCTAAATCCCAAACCATAAACATAAAACCCCAAACCCCAATTCTAAAAACCCTAAATCGTAAACCGTAAACCCCAAAGTTTGTACCCTAAACCATAATCCCTAAACCCAAAACCGTAAACTCAAAATCCTAATCGCAAACCTTAAACAATAAATATCAAACCCTAAACACAAAACCCTGAAGCAAAACCCTAATCCCAAAATCCTAAACCCTAATTGCGAAATCCCAAACCCTAAACCCTAAACCCAAAACCTCAAACCCTAAAACATAAACCCTAATCCCTAAATCCCAAACCCAAAGACTAAACCCTAAACCCTAAACCTTAAATCATAAAATCAAAAACATAAACCCTAAATCCTAAACCCTACACTTTAAGCCCCAAACCCTAAACTTTAAATCCTAAACCCAAAACCCAAAAACCTAAACACAAAAACCTACCATAAACCCTACCATAAACCCAAAAACCTAAACCATGAACCCTAAACCCTAAACCCTAAACCCAAAACCCAAAGCCCTAAAGCCTAAAGCGTAAACCCTAAACTTTAAACCCTAAACCCCAAACCCTTAACCTTAAACCCTAAATTCTGAATACTAAACCTTAAACCTAAAACCCTAAATCCTAAACCCTGAACCCTCAACCGAAAACCCTAAATCCCAAAACCCAAACCCTAAACACTATACCCTAAATCCTAAATCATAATTCCTAAACCCTGAATCCAAGACCCTAAACCCTACCCAAAACCCAAAACACAAACCCAAAACCCAAAACCCTAAACCCTAAATCACAAACCCTAAACCCTCAACTATAAACCCAAAACCCTAAACCCTAAACCATAAACCCAAAACCCCAAACCATAAACTCTAAACCCTTAAATCCTAAACCCCAAACCCTGAACCCTAAACCATTAACCCTAAACCCTAAACACTAAACCCCTCAAACCCCAAGCGCCAAACACCAAATCCTAAACCCCAATTCCTAAACCCTAAACCCTAAACACGAAACCCTAAACCTTAATTCCTAAACCTCAAACCCTGAACTACAATCCCCAACCCCCAAAACACAAAACTCTAAATCCTAAACCTGAAGCCGTAAACTGTAAACCCTAAAGCCGTAAACTGTAAACCCTGAAGCCCAAAACCCCAAACCCCAAACCCAAAACACTAAATCCACAATCCTAAATCCAATACCATAAATCCTAAATCCTAAATTGCATATCCTAAACCCTAAACCCTAAACCATATAACATAAACCAAAAATCCTAAACCAAAAACACAAAACCCTAAACCCTAAACCCTAAACTTTAAACACTAAACCCTAAACCATATATCGTAAACGCCAAACCGTAAACCCTAAATCGGAAACCCTACACACTAAACCTTAAACTCGAAACCCGAAATCCCAAATCCTTAACCTCAAACCCCTAAACCCCAAACCCCAAACCCCAAACCCTAAAGCCTAAACCATAAACTCAAAACTTTAAATTATAAACCTTAAACCCCAAACCCAAAACCCTAAACTCTAATTGCTAAACCCTAAACCCTAAAACACAAACCCAGAACGTAAATCTTAACTCGAAGACCCGAAACCAAAATCTTTAAACATAAAACAATAATCTCTAAATCCCAAACCCCGAACACTAAAGCCTAAACTCTAAATATCAAGTCCTAAACACTAATCCCTAAAGCCTAATCCCTAAACCCTAAACCCAAAATCCAAAACCCTAAAACTTAAGGCCTAAATCCTAAACCTTATACACAAATCCCTAAACCCTAAATCAAAAACTCGAAACTTTAAATAGTAAAACGTCAACCCCAATGCCCAAAATGCTAAACCCTAAACCCTAAACACTAAACACTAAATCCTAAGCATTAAACCCTGAACTCCAATCCCCAAACCCTAAATGGTAAACCACAAACCCCAAAACCTAAACCCTAAACCCAAACCCCTAAACCATAAACTTAAAACCCAAACCCTGAACCCTAAACACTAAAGCCTAAACTGTAAACCATAAACACTAAACCTTAAATCCTAAACCCCAAACCCTAAACCCTAAACCTAATACCCTAATACATAAATTTTAAACCCTAAACACTAAACCATAAATCTTAAACCCTAAATCCCGAACCCTAAAACTGTTAACCCCAAACCAAAAACCCTAATTCCTAAATCCCAAAGCCTAAACCATAAACTCAAACGGTAAATTGCAAACCCTAAACCCTAAACCCTAACCTCAAACACTAATCCCTAAATTCAAAATCTTAAACCCTAAACCATAATCCTTAAAACCTAAACTATAAACCATAAACCCTAAATTTTATACTCTAAACCCTAAACCTTACACCCTAATCCATACATCCATATCCCAAATCCCTAAATCTAAAACCGTAAACACTAAACCCTAAACCACAACTTCAAATTGTAAATTGTAAACCTTGAACCCTAAACCCAATCGCAAAAGCCTAAACCCTAAACCCTAAATCATAAACCCCAAACCTAAAATGTAAACCATAAACGCTAATCCCTAAATCCAAAACACTAAACTCTAAATCCTAACTCCAAACCATAAACCATAAACCCTAAACACTAAACCCTAAAGCCTAAAGCCTAAGCCAAAAATCATAATCCCAAAATCCAATACCCTAAACCCTATTTACTAAGTCCCAAACCGTAAACCGTAAACCCTAAATCCCAAACCCTCAACCTTAAACCCTAAACCGTAAACCCTAAACCCTAAATACTAAATCCTAAACCAAAAATCCTAAACCCTAAACCCTAAATTCCAAACCATAAAGACTAAACCCTAAACCCTAAACATTAAACCATAAACTCAAAAACATAAACCCTATACTTTAAACCCCAAACCCTAAACTTTAAATCCGAAACCCTAAACACTAAACCATAAACTCAAAACCCTAAACCCTAAGCCCTATACCTAAAACTCTAAAGCCTAAACTGTAAACCCTAAACCCTAAACCCTAAATCCAAAACCTCAAACCCTAAACCTCAAACCCTAAATTTTGAACCCTAAACAGCAAACCCTAATCCCTAAACCCTAATCCAAAAATCTAAAACCCTAAACCCAAAACGCTTATGAGCAAACCCTAAACCCTAAACTCCAAACCCCAAACCTTAGACGCTAAATGCCAACCCCCAAAACCCAAAACCTTAAACCCTAAAGCCAAAATTGTAAATTATAAACCCTAAACCCCTAAACTCTAAACCGCACACTCTAAATCTAAAACCTTAAATCCCAAACCCTAAACCCTAAACCCTAAATCCTAAACCTCATTGCTAAATCCTAAACCCGAAACCGAAAGCCTAAACCGTAAATGCCAAACATTAAACACTAAACCCTAAACCTTTAACTATAAACCCAAAACCTAAAATGCTAAATCCCAAACCCTAAACCTTAAATCACAAACCCTAAACCCTAAACAATAAACCATAATGCCTAAACCCTAAACCCTAGACCCATACATTAAACCCAAAACCCCAAACCCTCTATCGTAAACGCCAAACCCTCAAACGTAAACCATAAACACTAACCCCTAAATGGGAAACCCTAAACACTAAACCTAAATACCCAAACCCCAAACCCTAAATCCTTAACCTGAAACTCGAAATCCCAAACCAAAAACCCTAAACTCTAAACATGAAATCCTAAAACTTGAATCCTAAACCCTGAATTCCAATTCCTAAAAGACCAAACCCTGAATTCAAAATTGTAAACTGTAAACCCTAAACTCCAAACTGTAAACCCAAAACCCTAAAACCTAAACCCCATACCCCGAACACTAAACCCTAAACCCTAAACTCGAAAACCAAAACCATAATCTCTATATCCCAAACCGTAAACTTTAAACCCTAAACCATAAACTCGAAATTGTAAATTGTAAACCCTAAATCCCAAACCATAAACCCTAAATATAAACCCTAAACTCTAATCCCTCAACCTAACACCCTACACTCTAAATCCTAAACCATAAACTCTAAACCCTAAACACTACATAACAAACCCTAAACACTAAGACCTAAACCCTAAACCCTAAATGCAAAATCTAAACCCTAAACCCTAAATCCTAAATTCTAAACAATAAACCCTAAACCCTAAATCAAAAACTTGAAATTGTAAATCGGAACCTTAAACCCCAAACCCTAAACTCTAAACCCTAATCCCTAAACCCTAAATCCTATACCCTAAACCTTGAACTCCATTCCCCAAACCCTAAATGCTAAACCCCAAACCCTTAGACCCGGAATTGTAAACTGTAAATAGAAAACTCAAAAACCCCAAACCCAAATTCCAAAACCCTAAACCTTGAACCCCAAACCCCAAACCCTAAACCCTAAATTCTAAACCTCAGGCCCTATACCTTAAACCTTGAACCTAAAACCCTAATCCCTAAATCTAAAACCCAAAACACTAAACCCTAAACCATACACCATAATCCTTAAACCATAAATCGTGAATCCTAAACCCTTAAACCCTTAACCCTAAACCCAAAACCATAAATACTAAATCCCAAACTCTAAACCATAAACTCAAATTGTAAATTACCAACCCTAAACCCGAAACCCTAAACCATAAACTCAAAACATTAAATTATAAACCTTAAACCCCAAACCTTAAACCCTAAACCCAAATCGCTAAACCCTAAATCCTAAACACTAAAACCCAAACCCCAAACATAAACCCTAAACCCATGTCCCGAAACCCAAATCTTTAAACCCAAAATCGTAAACTCTAAATCCAAAACCCCGAACCCTAAACACTAAACTCTAAATATCAAACCCTAAACACTAAACCATAAAGCCTAATCCCTAAACCCTAAACCCAAAATCCAAAACCCTAAAACCTAAGGCCTAAATCTTAAATCTTATACACTAATCCCTAAATCCTAAATCAAAAACTCGAAATTGTAAATAGTAAAACCTAAACCCTAATGCCCAAAGCCCAAACCCTAAACCCTAAACCCTAAACCCTAAACCCTAAACACTAAATCCTAAACCTTAAACCCTGAACTCCAATCCCCAAACCTTAAACGCTAAACCCCAACCCCAAAAACCCAAACCCTAAACCCAAACCTAAAACCCTTAACCCCAAACCCAAACCCTAAAGCCTAAACCCTAAAGCCTAAACTGTAAACCATAAACCCTAAACCTTAAATCCTAAACCCCAAACCCTAAACCCTAAACCTAAAACCCTAATCCCTAAATTTTAAACCCTAAACTCTAAACCATAAACCGTAAACCCTAAATCCCGAACCCTAAAACTGTTAACACTAAACCCAAAACCCTAATTCCTAAATCCCAAAGCCTAAACCATAAACTCAAACGGTAAACTGCAAACCCTAAACCCTAAACCCCTAGCCTTAAACACTAATCCCTAAAGTCGAAATCTTAAACCCTAAACCCCAAACCTAAAACCCAAAACTCCAAACTATAAACCCTAAACCTTATACCCTAAACCCAAAACCCTAAACACCCTAATCCCTAAATCCAAAACCGTAAACACTAAACCCTAAACCATAACTCGAAATTGTAAATTGTAAACCCTAAACCCCAAACCTTAAACATAAAACCCCAAACCCTAATTGTAAAAACCCTAAATCGTAAACCATAAACCCCAAAGCTTGTACCCTAAACCATAATCCCTAAACCTGAAACCGTAAACCCAAAATCCTAACCCCAAACCCTAAACACTAAGTATTAAACCCTAAAAACAAAACCCTGAAGCAAAACCCTAATCCCAAAATCCTAAACCCTAATTGCGAAATCCCAAACCCTAAACCCTAAACCCTAAACCCTAAACCCTAAATCCTAAACCCAAAGACTAAACTCTAAACCCTAAAGTTTAAATCATAAAATCAAAAACATAAACCCTAAATCCCAAACCCTACACTTTAAGCCCCAAACCCTAAACTTTAAATCCTAAACCCAAAACCTAAAAACCTAAACACTAAACCATAAACCCAAAACCCTAAACCATGAACCCTAAACCCTAAACCCTAAACCCAAAACCCTAAAGCATAAAGCATAAACCCTAAACTTTAAACCCTAAACCCCAATCCCTAAACCTTAAACCCTACATTCTGAACACTAAACCTTAAACCTAAAACCCTAAATCCTAAACCCTAAACCCTCAACCGAAAACCCTAAATCCCAAACCCCAAACCCGAAACACTATACCCTAAACCCTAAATCATAATTCCTAAACCCTGAACCCAAAACCCTAAACCCTACCCAAAACCGAAAACACTAACCCAAAACCCTAAACCCTAAACCTTAAATCACAAACCCTAACCATTAAACTATAATCATAAAACCCTAAACCAAAAACCATAAACCCAAAACACCAAACCAAAACCTGTAAACCCTAAATCCTAAACCCCAAACCCTAAACCCTAAACTCTAAACCGTTAACCCTAAACTCGAAATCCCAAACCCTAAACCCTAAACCCCTCAAACCCCAAGCGCCAAACACCAAATCTCAAACCCCAAATGCCAAACCCTAAACCCTAAATATTAAACCCTAAACCCTAATTCCTAAACCTTAAACCCTGAACTCCAATCCCCAACCCCTAAAACCCAAAACCCTAAATCTTAAACTCGAAGCTGTAAACTGTAAACCCTAAACGCCAAACACCAAACCCTTAACCTTTAACCCTAAATCCATAATCCTAAATCCCATACCCTAAATCCTAAATTCTAAATCGCATACTCTAAACCCTAAACGCAAAATCATATAATATAAACCAAAAATCCTAAACCAAAAACCCAAAACCCTAAACCCTAAACCCTAAACCCTATATCGTAAATGACAAACCCTAAACCTTAAATCGGAAACCCTACACACTAAACCTTTAACCCGAAACCTGAAATCCCAAAATCTTTAACCTCAAACCCCTAAACCCCAAACCCCAAACCCCAAACCCTAAACCCCAATCGCTAAACCCTAAAACCCAAACCCCAAACATAAACCCTAAACCCAAGTTCAGAAACCCAAATCTTTAAACCCAAAATCATAAACTCTAAATCCCAAACCCCGAACCCTAAACACTAAACTCTAAATATCAAACCCTAAACACTAATCCCTAAAGCCTAATCCCTAAACCCTAAACCCAAATTCCAAAACCCTAAAATCTAAGGACTAATTCTTAAATCCTAAACATTAATCCCTAAACCCTAAATCAAAAACTCGAAACTGTAAATAGTTAAACCTAAATCCCAATGCCCAAAGCCCAAACCCTAAACCCTAAACCCTAAACTCTAAACACTAAATCCTAAACCTTAAACCCTGAACTCCAATCCCCAAACCTTAAACGCTAAACCCCAATACCAAAAACCCAAACCCTAAACCCAAACCCCTAAACCCTTAACCCTAAACCCAAACCCTGAACCCTAAACCCTAAACTGTAAACCATAAACCCTTAAACTTAAATCCTAAACCCGAAACCCTAAACCCTAAACCTAATAACCTAATCCATAAATTTTAAACCCTAAACTCTAAACTGTAAAACGTAAACCCTAAATCCCGAACCCTAATACCGTAAACCCGAAACCCTAATTCCTAAATCCCAAACCCTAAACCATAAACTCAAAATGTAAATTGCAAACCCTAAACCCTAAACCCCAAACCTTAAACACTAATCCCTAAATTGGAAACCTTAAACCCTAAACCCCAAACCTAAAACCCAAAACTCCAAACCATAAACCCTAAACCTTATACCCTAAACCCTAAACCCTAAACACCCTAATCCCAAAACCCAAATACTAAATCCCTAAATCCAAAACCGTAAACACTAAACCCTAAACCATAACTCGAAATTGTAAATTGTAAACCCTAAACCCCAAACCCCAAACCCAATCGTAAAACCCTAAACCCTAAACCCTAAACCATGAACCCAAAACCCTAAATGTAAACCCTAAACCATAATCCCTAAATCCAAAACACTAAACTCTCAATCCTAACTCCAAACCATAAACCATAAACCCTAAACACTAAACCCTAAATCCTAACGCCTAAACCAAAAATCATAATCCCAAAATCCAATACCCTAAACCCTATTTGCTATGTCCCAAACCCTAAACCCTAAACCCAAAACCCTAAACCCTAAATCCCAAACCCTCAACCCAAACCCTAAACCCTAAATCCCAAACCCTCAACCCCAAACCCTAAACCCTAAACCCTAAATCCTAAACCTAAAACCCTAAACCCTAAACCCTAAATTCCAAACCATAAAGACTAAACCCTAAACCCTAAACTTTGAACCATAAACTCAAAAACATAAACCCTATACTTTAAACCCCAAACCCTAAACTTTAAATCTGAAACCCTAAACACTAAACCATAAACCCAAAACCCTAAACCCTAAGCCCTAAACCTAAAACTCTAAAGCCTAAACTATAAACCCTAAACCCTAAACCCTAAATCCAAAACCTTAAACCCTAAATCTCAAACCCTAAATTCTGAACCCTAAACAGCAAACTCTAAACCCTAAACCCTAAACCCTAATCCAAAAATCTAAAACCCTAAACCCTAAATGCTTATGAGCAAACCCTAAACCTTAAACTCCAAACCCCAGACCGTAGACGCTAAACGCCAACCCGCAAAACCCAAAACCTTAAACCCTAAAGACAAAATTGTAAATTGTAAACCATAAAGCCCTAAACTCTAAACCGCAAACTCTAAACCCTAAACCCTAAATCTAAAACCTTAAATCCCAAACCCTAAACCCTAAACACTAAATCCTAAACCTCAATGCTAAATCCTAAACCCGAAACCAAAAGCCTAAACCCTAAATCCCAAACATTAAACACTAAACCTTAAACCTTAAACTATAAAACCAAAACCTAAAATGCCCAATCCCAAACCCTAAACCATAAACCCGAAACCCTAAATCACAAACAGTAAACCCTAAACAATAAACCATAAAGCCAAAACCCTAAACCCTGAACCAATACTTTAAACCCTAAACCCTAAATCCTATATCGTAAACGCCAAACCCTCAAACATAAACCATAAAAACTAACCCCTAAACGGGAAACCATAAACACTAAAGCTTAATACCCAAACCCCAAACCCGAAATCCTTAACCAGAAACTCGAAATCCCAAACCAAAAACCCTAAACTCTAAACATGAAATCCTAAAACTTGAATCCTAAACCCTGAATTCCAATTCCTAAAAGACCAAACCCTGAATTCAATACTGAAAACTATAAACCCTAAACTCCAGACTGTAAACGCAAAACCCTACAACCTAAACCCCAAACCTCGAATAGTAAACCCTAAACTCTAAACCCAAAACCATAATCTCTATATTCCAAACCGTAAACATTAAACCCTAAACCATTAACTGAAAAATGTAAATTGAAAACCCAAAATCCAGAACCTTGAACCCTCAAATATAAACCCTAAACTCTAATCCCTAAACCGAAAACCCTACACTCTAAATCTTAAACCCCAAACCCTAAACCCTAAACACTAAATATCAAACCCTAAACACTAAGACCTAAACCCTAAACCCTAAGTGCAAAATCTAAACCCTAAACCCTAAATCCTAAACTCTAAACACTAAACCCTAAACCCTAAATCAAAAACTTGAAATTGTAAATCGAAACCTTAAACCCCAAACCCCAAAACCATAAATCCTAAACCCCAAACCCCAAACCCTAAACTCTAAACCCTAATCCCTAAACCGTAAATCCTATACCCTAAACCTTAAACTCCAATCCCTAAACCCTAAATGCTAAACCCCAAACCCTTAGACCCGAAATTGTAAACTGTAAATAGAAAACTCAAAAACCCCAAACCCAAATTCCAAAACCCTAAACCTTGAACCCCAAATCCCAAACCCTAAACCCTAAATTCTAAACCTCAGGCCCTATACCATAAACCTTGAACCTAATCCCTAAATCTAAATCCCTAAACACTAAACCCTATACCCTAAACCATAATCCTTAAACCATAAACCCTGAATCCCAAACCCTAAAACCCTTAACCCTAAACCCAAAACAATAATTCCTCAATCCCTAACTCTAAACCATAAACTCAAATTGTAAATTACAAACCCTAAACCCCAAACCCTAAACCCTAAACCATAAACTCAAAACATTAAAATATAAACCTTAAACCCCAAACCCCAAACCTTAAACCCCAATCGCTAAACCCTAAATCCTAAACACTAAAACCCAAACCCCAAACATAAACCCTAAACCCAAGTCCCGAAACCCAAATCTTTAAACCCAAAATCATAAACTCTGAATCCCAAACCCCGAACCCTAAACATTAAACTCTAAATATCAAACCCTAAACACTAAACTCTAAATCCTATTTGCTATGTCCCAAACCCTAAACAATAACCCATAAGTTAAAACCCTAAACCTTAAACCAATACTTAAAACCCAGAACCCTAAACCCTATATCGTAAACGCCAAACCCTCAAACCTAAACCATAAACACTAATCCCTAAACGGGAAACCCTAAACACTAAAGTTTAATACCCAAACCCCAAACCCTAAATCCTTAACCTGAAACTCGAAAGCCCAAACCAAAAACCCTAAACTCTAAACATGAAATCCTAAACCCTGAACTCCAATCCCCAAAACTCCAAACCCTGAACTCAAAACTGTAAACTGTAAACCCTAAATCCAAAACTGTAAACCCAAAACCCTAAAACCTAAACCCCAAACCCCGAACACTAATCCCTAAACCCTAAACCCGAAAACCAAAACCATAATCTCTATATCCCAAACCGTAAACATTAAACCCTAAACACAGTCGCTCCTCACAACTGGTCCAACAAATCATCTATGCGGGGTAAGGGATACTTATTTTTGATGGTCACCTTATTTAACTGCCTATAGTCTATACAAAGTCTAAGGCTTCCGTCCTTCTTTTTCACAAAGAGGACTGGGGCTCCCCAAGGTGAGACACTAGGTTTGATAAACTCGTTGCTCAGCAAGTCATTTATTTGGGCCTTCAATTCCTGCAACTCTGGTGGGGCCATACGGTAAGGTGTGATTGATATGGGTCCGGTTCCAGGCATAAGATCTATGGAAAACTCTATCTCTTTCTCTGGAGGTAACTCATGTATTTCATCAGGGAAAACATCACTGAAATCCCTGACCACTGGAATTAAACTAATTTTCTCTTCTAGACTCAAGGTTCTAGGTTCTTTGATAGTACAGGCATTTAAATAGATCACTGATTTAGCAGCGCAATCTAACACAGCACGATTCTTAGATAACCAATCCATTCGTAAGATTATGTCTATGGTGGACATGTTCAAGCAGATAAGGTTGGCATGAAAAAGTTTAGAATTAATAGTAATGGGGCAGTTTAGACAAGCATGGGTAGCAATCAATCTTTTCCCCAAAGGGGTGGAAACATGAAATTCATATAACAGGGGTTGGGTAGAAAGATATAGGGTTTGCACACATGTTTCAGAAATAAAAGAATGGGTGGCTCCTGAGTCGAATAGAATTATAAAATTTATGTTTTGAATCTTACCCGTGCCCTCTATGAGATCCTCAGTTTGTTAGTTGACAACCCCGTCCAGAGCAAAGACTCTTCCAACAGCCGGTGTCTGGTTTCCACTCCCTGCAGGATCATTGACCCTGAACGTCCTGGCAAAATGTCCCGTCTTCTCGCACCGGTAACAAGTTAGGCAGGGTTGAGTAGGGTAATGTTCCTTATTGCACTTAGTGCATCGAGGACGGTTCACTCCAGTAGGGGCAGTTTTGCTGGTACTTCCCTGGGTAGGTTTGAAGTTTGGCTTCCTCACATTTAGGTTATTTTAGGGTCTCCAGTTGAATCTTTGGTTTACTAAGGCCCTATCACTCAGATTTTTGCTAATGATACGGCATTTGTTTATTAGCTCTGCATAGTTCTTTATTTCTTGTGGGGCTACTTGGGTTTTTATGTTCAGGTCTAACCCAGCTTCAAACTGACATGCCTTCCATCCCTCATCGTGTCTAAACTTCATGTGAGTAAAGAATTTGGCAAGTTCCTCAAACATGGCCAAGTCCGCATCAAAGGGTCTCCCTCTCTATTTCAACTGCAGAAACTCAATTTCTCTTTCTTTCTTTACACTCTCTGGATAATATTTTGCTAGAAAAGCTTCCCTAAAGGTTTCTCAGGTTAAGGGCGATTCCTACCCTCAAGTAGCTATCTGGCTCCTCGCTGCCAGTACTCAGCCGCACCTTGCAATTGGTAGACTGCAAAGGTTAGCTTTTGTGGATCGGGGGTATGAAGTACATTAAATAGCTTTTCTAGTTCCCTCAACCATTCCTCAGCCACAACAGGGTCGTAGGTACCTCTGAAAACAAGAGGCCTAGCCTTCTGAAATTCAGCCCATCCCATGTTATTACCCTCATGATGTCCATTGTAATGTTGATCATGGTTGTTGTTACCATGGGCCTAGCGAAGCACCTCGGTAGTTGCTGACGCCTGATCTCTCATGGCTTATGCCATGTTTTCAAATGCGTGCATCATTTGACGCACCATGTCATTTTCAGGTTGCCTATTGTTGGCACCGTTCCTTCTATTTTCCATAGCTTTCTGCTAAACAAAAATATCACTAAGGTGATCAATCTCAATAATATTGTTAAATAGAGAAAAAATTCAGCAAGTAGAGGAAATATGCAACAGTCTAGGGTTCCTAGCACATTCATAGACTCAATTTACTCGAACTGGCAAGCTCAGCTGAGTTTATCCTATCAGTGTCTATGCTAGGCTATTCTACCTACGATTTAGCAAGGTTCTAATAACCGTGCTCTGATACCATAATGTAACATCCTAGTTTCTTTATTGATTTTAGTTGCAGAATTAGGTTATTTACTTAACTTCTTAAAATCTCGGTCTAATTTTTTTCTTTTTCCTTTCATGAAGCTAAGTGTTTCCCCAAGGATCGCTTACTCTCGGTTGGTTATTTTAACCTAAGAAACTAGAAGTTACATGTTTGATACTCTCGCGCTCTCCTGAAATACATATACAAATAAGGTTAAGTGGAAATGTGGTACTATACCTCCGCATATTACCTAAGTAGTTCAAACCTAGGTCTACATCATATAATCCATACAGACATACATATATACAAACATAAGTATTAAAGTTAGTGGCTCGCAGGCCCAAAATAGTCAGTACTAAGCCTTTACTAGAGTGACATCAGAGTCACTTGCAAAATGTGAGTCAGCTCTTGCTACCTGTCCATCTCACCCCTTTCTAAGTCCCTGGGGCATTCTCAACCGAAGGGAAGAAGAAAAGGATGTTAACTGCCTTCAGGATTTGGAAGTATCCCAAGAGGGGTACCTCCAGGAGCTCTACCTCAATATCCAGCAACAGAATTTACCTGGGCATCTGAACACACTAACGTAATGAGATATAAAATCCCAGTAACATAGATTACCAATTTTATATATAAAAACTAATTAGTGGTTCAGCTGCATTCCTAAGAATGCAGAAAAATGCTTCCTTCTCAATCAACAGATAATTTAAACTTGATACACATCGATTACAAGATATTTCCACTTTCAAAAAGGAATCAATACATCAATCACAAGATATTTCCATTCATACAAATGGTCATGCTGAAAACTGTAAACAGATGAAAAGTCATTTTCATTTTCAAAACATGCATATTTACCACTATATGCAATTTTCAGCCATGCCAGACTTTTCTAAAAGGTTCATGTTTACCTCTACATGCAACCGTCAAGTCTCTCTAGGACCTATTACAACTGGTTAAACCATTACCACCAATTCAAAACAAATGTAATGAAACATGACAATACCAACTTACCATTTAACACTATGGAAAGCCTGCCCAAATATGGCCAACAGGTAATTACCTAACATCCCAGGGCGTCCCCCGGTGTGCGCACAAAGTTAGAACCTTAGGATCACCAGTCCCAGACTGGTTTATTTCCTCACTATTTGCTAGGCAGCTACGTCCCGGACGCATTCCTAGCTAGCCTAGTGTGTCCTTTCCATACAGATCAAATTATACATTATAATTTTTATCCACAGGTAATGTTTACTCAGTTGCCAAATAAATTGCCTCTCCAAGGCATCAAAACACAGTGATTGCCTCTCCAGTGCATCAAAACACAAATATTGTCTCTCCAGGGCATCAAAACACAATTATTGCCTCTCCAGGACATAAAAATACAAATACTGCCTCTCTAGGGCAATTTTACCATTTTACCCCTCCAGGGGCATATGCACATCAAAATACAGATGCATGCTCAAAAGCCTGCACTTCAAGGCATTTTAGTTTCACAGATGCATGCTAAAGTTCATTTTCATGATTTGGATGCCACACACTGATAAAATCATTAAGTTCAACCACTGGTCAACAAAAGTCAACCAGAAGTCAACCATATTGTTAAATATAACTTCCACCACAAGTAACAGGCATAACCAACAGTATAATCATCCAAAGGTCAAGAAATTTCACCACAAGCATCATTAAAGCATACACAACAGCCTAATCAATTTTTCCAATAAAGACAATTGCATTTGGACCCTTAAATTCACAAATCTTTTCAAAGGAGTGCCATTCTTTAAAGAAAGAAATTCAAGGCACACTTCACGAATTTAGACTTCACTTAGTCACCAAAATGGTCAATTAGGACCTGCTACACACACCCAGAAAATCCCAACAGGATTGAACCAGAATTTGGGTAGAAATAGGACTTTTTAGTTTTTCTCAAGTTTTTCTTGCAATTTAGTCCCTATTAAGACCCAAATTCTGTTCTGGATTGTTTCAAGCCAAAACCAGGGTGCAACAAGTACCTAGAAGATAATTGGGACTTGCTCATGCAGTTTCCATAGAAAAATAGCAACCAGAAGTCTTACTTTTGCTGCAAAACACATAAATTTTCCCAAAAATCAAGTTGAGCATAGAATGGGGTTAGAGGCCACTTTGACCACTTCCCTGCAAATACTGAGGTCCATACTAACATACAGAACCAAAAAGTCCAGAAATTTTACCACAGATAACTCAGTTTACACAGATTCTGAAAAAAGGGCGAAAACAGAAAAATCAGTTCACTTTAGTCCCTATTTCATACACTTCTCTGTTCTGACCTCTATCCAGCCCAGTTTAGCATCTCACAAGCATGATAAGACTACTTGTGGCTTGCACAGTAAGTGTGTATAGCCACATTACTACAGAATTGCCAGTTTTGCAAGTGTTTCACTCATTTTGCCATTTTTTCCTCTTTTGACCCTTTTTCTGTTTTCTAGCCCATAAGTTAACCCATTTTCTGTTTGGGGAGGGTACTTAGGAGGTTTAGAGGGTGAGATGACAGGTCTACCCTCTTAGAACCTGAGTATCCAAGTTTTGGGCCACTAACTGCCTCTTGCCATGCTTGTTATCCTAATTTCCATTCTAAAAGTATGTGAATCCCTAAGACTCTTACTTTCTTCTAGGCACTTTTCTTCTACTGTTTTGACATTTCCTGCACTTCATAAATCTTGCTTGACTGTAAAGGGTATGTTTCACAGGGTCAAAGGAAATATTGCCATCTTAGCCACTTAGATACTTAGACAATGCCCAGACAAGAATTCTCAGGAAACTTACAATGGTTAGAGGTCCAATCTTGATCATATACCATTTAATCAAACACAGCACTCATGACCATACCATCACCCTTACACAATTTAAACTCAGAAACTTCCTTTAAAATTTCCAGCAAGCATTCAAGGTTTTGGTGGTTTTGAAAACTCAGTAATTCATGTTAAATTTCAGAAATATTAGAGATGGTAAGTTTGCAAGTTCATTGGTAAAACTCAGGTTATGCATTCCAACAATCCTTTATTTTCATTTTTCTCAAAACAGCAAGCTACCACATCTTCCCTATTCTGAAACTTAACATTTTCCTCAAGCAAATTTGAGCTAACAATCAGTTCTAATAACCCTGGCAATGGTGTCACCGAGAAGGGATGGACATTTTCAGAACTAAAGAAAATCAAAGAATTTACTGCAAATTAGATTTTGAACCCTTCATCATCAAAATCCCACTACTGAACCAGAAGTTCTTAGAAGTAGTCAAAGCAAATCTTCAACCTCCCATAGCACCATTAACATTTATTAGCTCATCTAAATTTGGTTTAGAACTCAAACTACCAGAAACAACAAAAACATCAAGCATACATTTCTATATCAGAAAACAGCATTTTTAGCAAAAAATTTACAATCTTTTGAGGCTCTGAACCCTTGTACGGTAGCCTCTGATCATGCATGCATTGACGGGCTTTTAAAGATTATCCTCTTATATTTCTAATGACTACTCACACACTCAAATTGGATAACAGATGAAGGCGATATGCCTCATGGAAGCTTCACTGCCCAAAACAGGGCATTCTGTGACAGCCTCGGGAAATGAGTCATAGAGGCTCATACCACCGTTTCTGGTGGATGCTCTTGGCTCAGTGATGGAGAAGGAAGGGTAACACTACGTTACCTTGATTTCCAGAAGAAGAGACACGGATTTGGGCCTCTGAATAGCTTGGCCAAACTGATGTAAAACAGCAAGGTTTCTGGTGTGAGTGTGTGTGTGGATTTCTGCTTCTCTCTGTACCTCCAGCTACAATCCTTCGATTCTCCTAGCTCACACACGACCTCAGCCTCTCTCTGAACCTGTTCTCTCTTGCTTTCAGCTTTCAATTTCTGATTTTAGCTACTGTTGTGGCTTTCTCTCGGTTTTCCTTTCCTTTTATAGTCAGCAAGACATGTGAGAGTGAAATGATGAGTGTGGTGAGGTGTCTAACGGTGGAGGCAAACTGAAATGCATTTAGACACCTAAGTGAGGTGTGCTGGCAGCTTAAGGGCTGTTTGGGTGATTAGTTTAGGTGCTTAACTCTCGGGTAGACTTTATTCTAGGTGCATTAGTGGTTGATACTTAGGGGCTTGTTTAATTTAAGCTGTAAATTTGTTAGTCTCGGTTTCTAGCCTCAATTCTCTTCATTCTGGTCTTGTATTTTGCTTACTCAAGTTGCTGGGTGTCATAACTACCTTGATTGGGTCTTTAATTGGGTTTAAAAACATTAAATTCGGTTACAAGTGCTTAAAGGCATTAAAGGGATTTATTTGTGATAAATTTCCTATTTATTGCTATTTTAAAAATGTGTAACTTACTTTTTTTTTGAACAGAAAATGTGTAACTTACTTAATCATGCTTGTTTTTGATTTAATTTCATGGCTGGTACCTTGTAGGATAGTTTAGGGTGTCTCTAAGTGGTTAAATTGGGCTTCCTTAGGCCTTAAGTAAGCTAAAGGGCTAAAGCTCCAATTTTTCAGTTCTTTCATTTTAGTCCTGAATTTTCACTGGAAAAAATGTATCTTTTTAGGACTCTTCTTGAGGTTGGGGTCCCTTAGCTAGGTCTTAGGGTATCTCTAGAGTGTTCTAGGGTATCTTTATAGGGTCAAATAGGTCTTTTCTGCCCTATTTAATTCTTTAAAGAAAAAGGTTAAAAACTAACTTATTCTTATCAATTTAGTCCCTAGGGTTAGGGTTAGGGTTCCTCTGGTCATTTTTCTCTGGTTTTTGGGTCTCTTGACCTCTAGTTAGGGTTTCATAAACTTAATTACAAACAAAAACAAAGACAAACACATCCAAATACTTAAAAATCAAAAAGTCAAACAAGTTAAAGAAAAGTCAACACAAAAGTCAATCAACTTAGAAAAAGTCAACACTTTGACTTTTTGGTCAAAGTTGAGTTTCCATTTTTGGGATGTTACAACTAACCCCTAAACGGGAAACCCTAAACACTAAACCTTAATACCCAAATTCAAAACCCTAAATCCTTAACTTGAAACTCGAAAGCCCAAACCAAAAACCCTCAACTCTAAACATGAAATCCTAAACCTTTAATCATAAACCCTGAACTCCAATCCCTAAAAGCCCAAACCCTGAACTCAAAATTGTAAACTGTAAACCCTAAATTAAAAACTGTAAACCCCAAACCCCGAAAACTAAACCCTAAACCCTAAACCCGAAAACCAAAACCATAATCTCTATATCCCAAACCGTAAACATTAAACCCTAAACCATAAACTCGAAACTGTAAATTGTAAACCCTAATCCCAAACCTTAAACCCTAAATATAAACTCTAAACTCTAATCCCTAAACCTAAAACCCTACACTCTAAATCCTAAACCCCAAACTCTAAACCCTAAACACTACATAACAAACCCTAAACACTAAGACCTAAACCCTAAACCCTAAATGCAAAATCTAAACCCAAAACCCTTAATCCTAAACCATAAACAATAAACCCTAAACCCGAAATCAATAACTTGAAATTGTAAATCGGATCCTTAAATCCCAAACCCCTAACTATAAATCCTATACCCCAAACCTCAAACCCTAAACCCTAAACATTAATCCCTAAACCCTAAATCCCATGCCCTAAACCTTGAACTCTAATCCCCAAACCCTAAATGCTAAACCCCAAACCCCTAGACCCAAAACTGTAAACTATAAACAGTAAACTCAAAAACCCCAAACCCAAATTCCAAAACCCTAAACCTTGAACCCCAAACCCCAAACCCTAAACCCTAAATTCTAAACCTCAGGCCCTATACCTTAAACCTTAAACCTAAAACCCTAATCCCTAAATCTAAAACCCTAAACCCTAAAGCCTAAACCCTAAACCATAATCCTTAAACCATAAACCCTGAATCCCAAACCCTAAAACCCTTAACCCTAAACCCAAAACCATAATTCCTAAATCCCAACCATAAACTCAAATTGTAAATTACAAACCCTAAACCCCAAACCCTAAGCCCAAAACCATAAACTCAAAACATTAAATTATAAACCTTAAACCCCAAACCCTAAACCTTAAACCCTAATCGCTAAAACCTAAATTCTAAACACTAAAACCCAAACCCCAAACATAAACCCTAAACCCAATTCCTGAAACCCAAATCTTTAAACCCAAAATCATAAACTTTGAATCCCAAACCCCGAACCATAAACACTAAACTCTAAATATCAAACCCTAAACACTAAACCCTAAAGCCTAATCCCTAAACCCTAAACCCAAAATCCAAAACCCTAAAACCTAAGGCCTAAATCCAAAACCTTATACTCTAAACCCTAAACCCTAAATAAAAATCACGAAACTGTAAATAGTAAAACGTAAACGCCAAACCCCAATCCCCAAACCCTAAACCTTAAACACTAAATCCTAAACCTTAAACCCTAAACTGCAATCCCTCAACCCTAAATGCTAAACCCCAAACCCCAAAACCCAAACCCCTAAACCCTTAACCCCAAACCCAAAACCTGAACCCTAAACCCTAAAGCCTAAACCGTAAACCATAAACCCTAAACCTTAAATCCTAAACCCGAAACCCTAAACCCTAAACCTAATATCCTATTCCCTAAATTTTAAACCCTAAACTCTAAACCATAAACCGTAAACCCTAAATCCCGAACCCTAAAACCGTTAACCCTAAACCTAAAACCCTAATTCCTAAATCCCAAAGCCTAAACCATAAACTCAAACGGTAAATTGCAAACCCTAAACCCTAAACCCCTAACCTTAAACACTAATCCCTAAATTTGAAATCTTAAACCCTAAACCCCAAACCTAAAACCTAAAACTCCAAACCCTAAACCCTAAACCTTATACCCTAAACCCTAAACCCTAAACACCCTAATCCCTTAACCCAAATCCTAAATCCCTAAATCCAAAACCGTAAACACTAAACCCTAAACCAGAACTCGAAATTGTAAATTGTAAACACTAAACCCGAACCCTAAACCCAATCGTAAAACCCTAAACCCTAAACCCTAAACCATGAACCCAAAACCCTAAATGTAAACCCTAAACCCTAATCCCTAAACACAAAACTCTAAACTCTAAATCCTAACCCCAAACCATAAACCATAAACCCTAAACACTAAACCCTAAAGCCTAAACCAAAAATCATAATCCCAAAATCCAATACCCTAAACCCTAATTGCCAAGTCCCAAACCCTAAACACTAAACACTAAACCCTAAACCCAAAACCCAAAACCCAAAACCCTAAACCCTAAACCCTCAACCCCAAACCCTAAACCCTAAACCCTAAATACTAAATCCTAAACCCTAAACCCTAAATTCCAAACCCCAAATTCCAAACCCTAAACCCTAAACTTTAAACCATAAACTCAAAAACATAAACCCTATACTTTAAACCCTAAACCCTAAACTTTAAATCCGAAACCCTAAATTCTAAACCTCAAACCCTATACCATAAACCATGAACCTAAAACCCTAATCCCTAAATCTAAAAGCCTAAACACTCAACCCTAAACCCTAAACCATAATCCTTAAACCATAAACCCAGAATCCCAAACCCTAAAACCCTTAACCCTAAACCCAAAATCATAATTCCTACATCCCAAACTCTAAACCATAAACTCAAATTGTAAATTACAAACCCCAAACCCCAAACCCTAAACCCCAAATCCTTAACCCTGAACCCTAAACCCTAAACACTAAATCCTAATCCTAAAACGATAAACCCTAAATACTAAACCCCAAACCCTAAACCCTAAACTCTAAACCCTGAACCATAAACCCAAGACCTGACACCCCAAATTCGAAACCTTAAACCCTAAAACTTAAACTTTTAACACTAAACCCAAAGCTCTAAATCCTAGTCTCGAAACAGAAAACCCTAAACCCTAAACCATCAACCCGAAATAATAAACAGTAATCCTTAAATCCCGAACCTAGAACCTTATATCTCACATTGAAACCCTAAAGCCTAAATACCAAACCCTAAACCCTAAACGATAAATCTTAAATCCTAAACCCTAAACTCCCAACACTAAACCCAAACCCAAGCCCCCATACCATAAACTGTAAACCCTAAACCTTAAACTGTAACCCCTAAACTTGAAACTCGAAACCCTAAACACTGAACCCCAAATTCCAAACCTTAACCCTAAACCCGAAACTCTAAACCATAACACAAACCTGAAACACCAAACCCTAAATCTCAAACCCTAAATCCGAAACCCTAATCACTAAACCCTAAACCTAAATCCCTTAAACCATAAATCCAGAATTGTAAACGGTAAACCCTAAATCCCAAACCCAAACCCTAAACCCTAAATCTGAAACCCCTAACCCTAAACCCTAATCCTTAAATGGAAAACCCTAAACCGTAAATTCAAAAACCCAAAACCCTAAACACCAAACAATAGACCCTAAACCCAAAATCCTAAATGCAAAACCCTAAACACTAAACTCTCAACCCTAAACCCAAAACCCTATGTCTTAAATCCCAAACCCTAACCACTAAACCCAAAACCATAAACTTGAAACTGTAACCCTAAACTGTAACCCCGAAATTGTAAATCCTAAACCATAATCCCTAAACCGTGAACCAAAAACCCTAAGCCACAAACCTTAAACCCTAAACCCCAAACATTAAACACTAAACCCTAACGCCGTAACCCAAAATCCTAAACTCTGAACAGTAAATCCAAGACCCTAAACCCAAAACCTAAAACCATAAACGCTAAACACTAAATCATAAACCCTAAACACTAAACCCTAAACAAAAAACCCTAAACCATAAAGCCTACAGCCTAAACCCCAAACCCTAAACCCTAAATGCTAAATCCCAAACCCTAAACACTAAACTCCAAACCCTAAACACTAAATCTAAAACCCTTAAACCATAAACCCGAAATTGTAAACTGTAAACCCTAAATCCCAAACCCGAAAACAAAAACCAAAAACCCAAAATCTGAAACCCCAAACCTAAAACCGAAAACCCTAAATCGAAAACCCAAAACCCTAAACCCCATATCCAAAATCCTAAACCCTAAACCAAAACCCTAAACTCTAAATCCCAATCATTAAACACTAAACCCTAATCCTTAAACCTTAAACTATAAACCCAAAACCTAAAGTGCTAAATCCTAAACCCTAAACCATAAACCCTAAATCCAAAACCCTAAACCCTACATCACAAACCCTAAACCCTAAACAATAATCCATATCCAAAACCCTACACCCTATATCGTAAATGCCAAACCCTTAACCTTAAACCCTATACCCTAAACCTTGAACTCCAATCCCCAAACCCTAAATGCTAAACCCTAAACCCCTAGACACAAAATTGTAAACTGTAAACTCAAAAACCTCCAAACCCTAATCCCCAAACCCTAAACCTTGAACCCCAAACCCCAAACCCTAAACAATAAATTCTAAACCTCAAATCCTAAACTTGAACCTAAAACCCTAATCCCTAAATTTAAAACCCTAAATGGTAAACCCTAAATCCTAAACCATCATCCTTAAACCATAACCCTGAATCGCAAACCCTAAAACCCGTAACCCAAAACCCAAAACCATAATTCCTAATTTCCAAACTCTAAACCATAAACTCAAATTGTATATTGCAAACCCTAAACCCCAAACCCAAAACCCTTAACCCAAAACCACAAACCCTAAACCCTAAATACTAAACCATAATCCTAAAATGCAAAACCATAAATACAAAACCCCAAACCCAAAACTCCAAACTCGAAACCCTGAACCATAAACCCAAGACCTGATACCATAAATCCGAAACCCTAAACCCTAAAACTTAAACTTTTAACACTAAACCAGAAGCTCTAAATCCTAGTCCCTAAACACAAAACTCTAAACCCTAAAGTATCAACCTGAAATAATAAACCGTAATCCTTAAACCCCGAACCCTGAACCTTAAATCCCACACTCAAACCCTAAAGCTTAAATACCAAACCCTAAACCCTAAACGATAAATCATAAATCATAAACCCTGAACTCCCAACACTAAACCCTAACCCTAGTCCCGTACCTTAAACCGTAAACCCTAAACTTGAAAATTGAAACCCCTAAACCCTAAACCCCAAATTCCAAAGCCTAACCCTAAACCCTAAACTCTAAACCATAACCCAAAAACGAACTCCAAACCTTAAATCTCAAACCCTAAATCTCAAACCCTAAACACTAAACCCTAAACCCAAATCCCTAAAACTATAAACCTAGAATTGTAAATGGTAAACCCTAAACCCCAAATCCCAAACCCTTAACCCTAAATCTGAAACCCCAAATCCAAAACCCAAAACCCTAAACCATAAATTGAAAACCCTAAACCGAAAATTCAAAACCCAAAACCCTAAACACCAAACACTAGACCCTAAACCCAAAACCCTAAATGCAAAACCCTAAACACTAAACTCTCAACCCTAAACCCAAAACCCTAAATCTTAAATCCTAAACCCTAAACCTTAAACCCAAAACCATAAACTTGAAACTGTAAAGCCTAAACCCTAACCACAAAACTCTAAATCCTAAACCAAAAACCCTAAACCGTGAACCCAAAACCCAAAACCCTAAACCCCAAACCTTGAACCCTAAACCCTAACCCTGTAACCCAAAATCCTAAACCGTGAACCCTAAATTCTTGACCCTAAACCCAAAACCCAAAACCCAAAACCATAAATGCTAAACACTAGATCCTAAACCTTAAACCTTAAACCCTAAACAAAAAACCCTAATCCATAAAGCCTAAACCCGAAACCCTAAATGCCAAATCCCAAGCCCTAAACACTAAACTCTAAACCCTAAACAGTAAATCTATAACCCTTAAACCATAAACCCGAAATTGTAAACACTAAACCCTAAACCCTAAATATGAAACCCTAAACCCTAAATTTGAAACCCTAAACCGAAAACCAAAGACCCTAAATCGAAAAATCCAAAACCCAAAACCCTAAACATCAAACCCTGAACCCTAAACGCAAGACCCAAAACCCTAACCACTAAACTCCCAACCCTAAACTCAAAACCCTAAATCCCAAACCCTAAACACTAAACCCAAAACCATATACTTGAAATTGTAAACTGTAAACCCTAAACCCTAACCCCGAAACTGTAAATCCTAAACCATAAACCCTAAATCGTGAACCCAAACCCCAAACGCTAAACCCTAAACCCTAACTACGTAACCCAAAATCCTAAACCCTAAACCCTTAATCTAAAACCTAAAACCATAAACACTAAACACTAAATCCTAAACCCTAAACCCTAAATCCTAAACCCCAAACCTTAAACCCTAAATACTAAATCCAAAACCCTAAACATTAAACTCTAAACCCTAAACCCTTAATCACAAACCCTAAACACTAAACCCTAAACCATAAACCCAAAACCCAAAACCCTAAATCCCAAGCCCTTAACAATAAACCTTAGACCCCGAACCCTAAATCTCAAACCCGAAACCCTAAGCCTTAAACCCTAAATCCAAAACCCGAAACCCTAAACCCTGAACTGCAATCCCCAAACTCTAAATGTAATATCCTGAAATTTAAAATAAAAGTTTAACTGACTTTTCTTGCTTGGACTTTTCTATGTTAAGTGTTTGTGTGACTAATTGCGCTTGCAAAAAGGATAAGGAACCCTAATTAGGAGGGGAGAAGCTTAGGACTGAAGAAAAGTGGCATAGAAAACCCTAATGCAAACCCTAGGGACTATATTGATAGGAGTTTTAAGCCCTTTTGAATTAGGTAAGCTGAACTGAGCAAGGAAGACCAATTTGCCCAAGGTTTGGTAATCCAAGACACTCTAGGGACACCCTAAGATCTAAATGAGCACACCCATCACAAGACCTGCTCTGGATCGTAATATTTTCTCCAGTAGAAATTCAGGGACCAAATTTAAAGAAAAAGAAAAGCTACATGACCCTAAAATACGAACCTAGAACACCATAGAAATGGTTTAAGAACACTTGACCCTAAGACAAACCATGATTTCCTGCTCAACCATCAAAAAGAAAATAATGATTAAATTGAAAAGAATTCAAAAATGGGTTAAGTAACCCTATCCTCCAATTAAGGCCACTAAAACCTTATTTAAGCCAGCCAAACGAGGCCTTAGTTACTGCCAGCACATCTGATCAACTGTCCACTTAAGGACTAAGCAGAATTGGAGCTCAGACACCTAGCCAAACCCATACAAAAATCAATCTTAAAGCCACATTATTCATCACCATTATTTAAGGCAAACACCGAGACACACACATAACCAGCAACCAAAATCGAGTTTGCTAGAGAAAAGAGTGAGAAAGAGTAAGATCAGAAGTTGAGAAAGAGAGAGAGTAGCTGGGAAGCTTGAATTCAGAGGCTGAGAAGCAAGGTTGGAGGCTTAGAAATCAAACACCCACACTAGGAAAGCTTGCTCATACCTCTTAGCTTGGAACCCAGGCCCTACAAGGGAATTCAGCTTGCTTTTTCTCTAGAAATTGCAAGGTAACGTAGGGTTACCTTTCCTCCTACCTATTAAAGTCAAAAGTATCCACCAAACAAGTGGTGGTATAAGACTTTGTGTCCATTTCTTTCTATTTCTAAATTCTGCACTCTATTTTGGTAGGAAACCTTCTAATCAGTATAATTACTTCGATTCTGAACGAAATCTTGCAAATATGGTGTCATATGAATGCTAGTTTAACCTATTATAGGAATCCCCTAATGCATGTAACATCCCTGTTTGCTGTACAGTAGTTTGCGGCTCTTATAGCCACTATGGATGTTGGAAACTATGTTTTGGAGCAGTAAAATTATAGGTTCCGTAACTGTGCTTTCTTGTAAGCCAAGATTCGAATATTTTTCTAGTAAATAGTTGGCTGATATATGAATCAAATGTGATAAGTAAGGGAGGATAAATGGTAGGTTTAGTTTATGAAACAACCATGAAAAAATGATACCTAGAATATGAATTGTTGAAGCCATGTGAAGTGTTTCTGTTAAAATATTTTGCTGCGATCTGTGGTGAGTTAGCCTATTGTAAATTAATCTGTTATGTTATCAATTCCTGAGCATCTTGACAGTTAAGATAAAAGAAACCTGTGAGTTAAAATCCAATTAGAAGAATAAATGTCATGGAATAGGTAAAATGGGAGATTGTGAAGCATTATGTATTGAATTCCTTTCTGTAAGCCTAATATGATCTTATTGCTCGATGATATTTTGTATTTCTACTAAAATTTGTTATTTTAATAGTGAGAATACAATTACCATGTGAATTTAGATCAGAAATAGGGGAGTGAATGCAAGAAGTAATGAAAATGGACTAGAAGTGTTAATTAGATCTGAATTTAAGGATTCTCTCAATTCTGTAAACCTGGATCAGTAGGAGGCAGCAGGCCAAGCCTTGATATCAGTGAGATAGAAGGGAAAGGGAAATTTAGTGGTTGGATGATTTAAGCCTAAAAAATGATAGGCTTGCTAATTACAGGCAAATATCCAAAATTTGAGATCCTTAAAGTGAAATTCTGAACTGTTGATAGGATGAGGATACTTTCTGAGTTTTAGTAAGTCTGAGTTGACATTCTTAGGTCCTATAGGAGTTTAGATGATTCAGAAAACACGTGCCAATTGAAAAGGGCAAGAGTAGGAGCCTAAGTACACTAAACTTAAGACTTTGGTTTTATAAACGTTGGGTACTCTGGTAAGGCTGAGTAGGGGCAACTACCCTACCTTTCTAGTCCCCCAAAGGCTGATTTAAAACTGATTTC